>JAVBJF010001549.1:0-12235 GCA_033439095.1 Pseudococcus viburni | reverse complement strand
GAGTTTATGGCATTAAATTCTTCAAAATTTTTAATCGAAAATGACATTTTTCAAAAAAAAATTATCCTCGGAGGAAAGGTACTAAGTAATTGAATTGCAAGCTGGTTACGGAAAAAAAAAAGGTTTTAAAAAATAATCAAAAGACTTCGGATAAATTTCTTACCTATTCGAAACGAATTGGAAGAAATGAAACCCAAGGAAATTTCAAAGCTATTGAATTCATTTTTGAAATTATTTGACTCTATCGGCTTCTAGAGTGTGACTAAAATTTAAAATTTTTCGATGGGCGAACGTTGTAAAACAAGATACTTGAACATATTGAGTAATGAGTATACTTACCTATAGTTGGTATACCCATTATGTTTTTTTTACTCACCCGAATTCGTTTTTAAATGGTGTTTTACTAAAAAGGAACTAAACAAAAATTTAAGGGTGGTTAGACACCAGCTTCATTCAAAATTTTGAATAATTTTGAATTGGATAGGTACTTAAAAAGTTGCAAGGTTTTTTTATTTCGATTTAATTATTTTGAGCGTACCAATTTTTACCAAATATATAAAACTCAGAAATCGGGGGTATTTTTTGCAAATTAAATTCAAAAAGGAATCTGGGCTTGGGGCTCGGGTCGTCAAAAACATGATGTCTTGCTCAATAATATTAAAAATTTTAGAATTTTGGTTCGGACCTCACCTTCACCTATTAAGTCCAATTTGAATTTATGTTCAAAAACAGTTGAGAAATGGATTCCAATTTTCAAAAATAAAATACTTTGACAGGACAGGACAGGAACTGCAAATCGATACCGAACCCATAGGTACCAAAAACCGATAAATAAAACTCGGAAAAATTCCTACGTCAAGACCACCAGAATCAATCTAAACCAACACCATTTTTTCTAGAAAACCGATATCCATAGCAATAGGTACTTACCAAACGAAAAAAATAGTTAGAAAATTTTATGAAGTTGAAAATTTGGGTAATTCTCTGAAAATGTCCATATTTTGATGTCCTTTCTTTCCAAAAAAAAAAAAGTTTTTTGGGGGAAATTTTTTGATGGAAATTGTGAGTATATGGGTCACTGATATCATTTATGGTATTCGGCTCAAGTCAGGCCTCCCTGGGGGGGCAGGGGAGCTGTTCGAAATTTGATTGTCCACGACCTAAGAACTTCTTAGGTCGTGGGACGAAAAAAATGAACTAAATCCTTGAGATTTGTGAGCTACAACTCAAGATAATTCTGCAATAGAAAGGACTGCTATCTAAAAGTGTAAGTACTGTCATTAAATATGTTCTCAAAACGTGCAATTCGCAAAAGTAGGTGCCTACCTATAGATTTCTGTCTGATTGATTATAGGTTGTAATTTATTTCAATATTTGACTTTGAATTTGAAATTTTCAAAGAAAATTTTGTCTCACTCTTACTAAATAGGTAAGCACATACTACGAAATACTTACATAGGTATTAAGTAAACAATTTTCATAAACTTGAAAAATCACAGAGACGAATTCTTAGGCCTTAGCTATAAAAAATTGACATTGCCACGGCCTAAGAAAAAAACCAACGGACCACGGCCTAAGAGAATTTGTCAATAATTGACTTAGGAGGCTTTAACAATTAATTTCAGAGAACATTGAATAGGTGAATATTATAAGTGTTCACTAATCTTCAATGCCCCTTTTTTCCCCAGATTCCTAGGACATCATGTGGCTGAGATGTAATGAGCCACGGCCTAAGACGGCAAAATCCGGGAATCGAAATTTTGACCAATTTTAATTTTAATTCTAGATAAATAAATGACATTCAACATTTTGAATGCCGGCAGTATATTCTTATCATGCATGTGAAGCATTATGGCCACTCAGCAAAACAAAATATAAACTTAGTGATGCATGAGAAGCAAACAAAAAACGCCACGGCCTAGGAGCGTATTTCCTATAACCTGACTTTGAACCCCCCTGGGGACAAAGTGGGAGAATTCTAGACATCCTTTTGTGCATTGACCTACACACTCAACTATTCTAAGCAACTTTAGTTCACTTTTCCTCAAAAAAATATTAATTTAGTACCATTTTTGGGACATTGAAATTTTAAAACGTGAGTGATAACAGGCCACGGCCTTGGAACTTTTGCACTTTGGGTCGATAAAACCCCCACATAGGGGGAGCGGGGCACATTTTCAATCTGAGGGAAAGTTGGAGGAGATACTCATTTAGGATAATAAAAAAAAAAAATGACAATTGCATCATTAGTATTCGAAAAAAATCTCAATAACAGAAATATGGACATTTTCAGAGAATTACCCATTTGTTCCTTTATTTTATCAATAATACATAAATCTCTCTAGTCGCGTTTGTATTTTTTTTTTGATTTGAAAAATTCTTCTCATATCGATTGATGTATTCTGATAGAAAATATCACCAGGAATTCGAAAAGCTTGTTTGAGGATGGTATCGTGCTCAGAAATGTATAAGAATTTTAAAATTTCCAAAATTTTTAAATTAGGGCTTTTCTTGAAACACTTAGAAGCACAATAGGACCTTCTTGACCAATTTTTTCAGATTCTACGAGAAATTTCAAATTGAAGGCGAAATCAAAGACAGAAATCAGTATTTTCAGATTTTTGAGGGTTAGGGCATTTTAAGGGAGGTTTGAGGACATGATACGACCCAACTCTTAAATTAATGTTTTCGAATTCTCAGTAATATTTGCTGTCAAAATTGGTAAATACTAAATTCAAATTTTTATACCTAGAACTGATATCTACCAATACTGAAACTGATACCAAAAACTCCGAAACTAAAACCGAAATCCATTCAAATTCCAATAAAATAGAAATATGAAAACCAATTTAATACTACCATTCTATCGAATAATGACCCTCATAGAAAAATACTGCTGGTGTTTTCGTATTACTAGTTTTACTACAAGTTTTCAGTAGTAAACTGGTGGTTTTTAACAAAAACTAGTCGTAAACTAGTGGTTTTTTGGTAAAACTAGTAGTAAAACTAGTAATACGAAAATACCAGTAGTATTTTTGTATGAGGGGAATGCTGGAACCAATACCAAAACCGATATCGACACAAAATTGAATCGGTTTTCGGCCTCTGATGTATACTTTAACAGCTGGTTTCAAATTACAGCACAAATCTTATAAACGCGGGGAGCAAAAAAAATCAAAAATTTTCGATTGAAGTATACTTAGAATATTTCTAATTTTTTTCGATTGTAAAATCTTAAAACGGAAATTATCCTAAATAAATGGCAACCACTTTCGAAAAATTTTCAACTCTTCGCTTTGGTAATTTTTTTCGATTTCAGGAAATGTTTTTTTGATTGTAACAGAAAGAAAAACAAATTTTAAGTTCCTTTAAAAAATAAGGAGATAAAAAAATGGGTGAAAAAAAATTCAACTCGTCCGTCGTTAAACTTAAGGGTCCGTTGAGGAGGGGTAAATGTGAAATCAGGAGGGTATAATTTGTACCACGTCGTTCTGGCGTCTTGGCATCCATTTTCCAGAGCTTCACCTCATCAACTTTTGAAAAAGAGAACAAACAATTCACTCTTGCAGATAGACCAGTTGAAAATACAATTTTGCCATTAATATACGGGAGACAGGTTGCTTTCTTTGCCCTCCCCCGTTTGATCCAGCTTTAGAACAAGTTCCACGTTCCTCTCGAGCTTTCTTCTGAATTTTTTGGTAAAATGGCATAAAAAAAATTCAGGAAGTCGATAAAACGGACCTACGAGTAGGTACATTTCATCCTTCGTTTAACAGCGTCGAAAAATTCATCGCACTCCCTTCATTTTTAAATCAGTGAAAATGATCGATAATCACTGAGAAACAGTCAGAATTGCCGCATAGGAGAAAATCAATGAAAAAATTTTCAACGAAAACAAATCAGTGAGAAAAATCACTGGAAAATCAACGAAAATTTACTGAAAAGTCAGTAAAAATTTATAAAGTTAGAAGAAAAAATCAGTGAAAATCTTTGAAAAATCAGCGAAAATTTACTAAAAATCTGTTTATCTTGCTGATTTTTTCCTGTGCTGCAATTCTGACTGTTTATCAGTGATTTTTCGCTGATTCAGAAATGAGGGAGCAAGTGAACTGCCTTTTGGAATTAAGTAAGGTTAAAATAACCCTAGAATAGATTTAAAAGTTTTGAACCCCCACTTTTGAATGATTATTTAGAAAATTTTTCAGAGGAATTCATTTGAAACTGAGTATTTCTTTACAATTTTTTACTTTCTACTTTTTTTTTAGTATCAACATGCAATTTTTGGCTCTATTTTCTATGAACGTTTTTTTTGTTGTTTTTTTTTCAATTAAATAATGATTAAGTATTTATTCATGAATATTTGTAGAAATTTCGCCATACACCCAATAATACTTATATTTATTTGTTTGGTTTCGTCTTCAAAGTTGAATTCACGTTTATGATGCTTCATTTTATTTTTGGACAATAAAATTCGATAAATTAGTGATATTCTGCTCAGATATTCATTAATATACCAACTTTGAAAATTTTTATTTTAAACTTAAAAGTAAAGAGAACGTAATTTTCATTTTTCAGAGCATTGATTTTTATTAGGTTTACCTATACCTGTGAATGCATATAAACTGTAAATAGGTATAGGTACAGATATTTTTTCATGATTAGCTATAAGGTATTCGATGTAATTTCTACATCCAAGATGGAGGATTCGTGATTCATATTTACTTAGATAACCGTCTAGTAGGTATATAAAATTTCACAATTCACCATGGCACTTAGATACATTACATTCAGATAAAATAACTCTGAGATATTAAAATATAAGAAATTCAATAGTCTATTGTAATTTTTCTTTGCAAATAGCTTCCTACGATTATAGAAAATGTCGTCTCGCACTACTGAACCATCATTATCTGCATTGTTACAATATTTGCTATTAAGTACATGAGAAATTATAAGGTGAAAGTTGCCTTATTACAGTGAAATTTTTTTATTCGTAGTTGGTGGTATAGATATAGATGCTTAAGTATAGATATATTATTTTAAATTAATGAGTAAGAACACGTATATGAGCAAAGACTTCATTGAATACCATAAGTATTAGTTCAAAAAGCCAATATAAGTTTTAGCGAAGATATATGATAAAAGTTTGCTGCTGCGATGTACGAACGTGTTACAGCCCTTGAAGAAATTTCCTTCATTTGTCAAACTCTCTCATTTTGATCAATAGATATAAAGTGGTACGGCAAGCGAGGCGATGTCGAACCTGCGCACAAACACCTTGAATCGGGTGGCATTTTTTTTTGCCCTTTTAATTTAATTTATTCCGTGGCGCGTTTGCGATTTTCAACCTTCTAAGGGATATTTTTTACATTCCTTTGCTCGTGGCGAATTTCAGTGTAGCGTTTGTAAAATATAAAAGTTTTCATGCTTTTTCGACGAGTCGTACTTGTGGAATTTTTTAACGCATTGGGAGTTTTGAGCCGGATACTTAATGAGTGAAAAAGTATAAGACGTTTTCGTACTTGGTGGTGAAGAAAATATACGCTAATACGATTCCATTTTAATTTAAACAGAATTTTCACGCAATAAATGAACGAATGTGTATAATTATCATTGGCGTTGTGCATTTTGCAATGCGCTCGCTTAATTATACATCGTATCTATGCATTTTGTGTGTATATAAATGAAACAACTAGACACGCCTACACCTTTCATCGTTATTTTAATGTCTACTGAATTTTTAACCTTTCTGGATAGTCTGGTTTCTGTATCAGCTATTCAGGTAGTCGAATAAGATAATGCGTTAGGAGATACGGTGTCAATCAAGGAGCTATAAAATGTCAATCAATTGGGCTTCGTTTGTATAGGCTATATAGGTACGACATGTTGGATATTTTATATAAGTAATTACCTTCGCGTAGGCGTGAATTGAACGATCGATTTTAAACGTTGAATTACCTATTATTGCTGTTGATTGAATATATGAGACGCAGCCAGGGATACCCGACCATATGTCGGAAAATTTTTTTTTCGTTTTTTTGGCTCTTTAAGTAGTACAGACTTGTACCTTTCGAATAGCGCAAACCGCATTAAAAAAGGTTGAGAAATGAATTTTCTATGATTTTTCAAAGTTTGTCAAAAAATGATTTTCAAAAATCAAAGTTTTGAGAAAAACGCAAAACAAAATTTTGGAACTGTTTTCAATGAATAAAAAAAAAGTATGTTCTGTAAACGACTTTTCTCAACGGAAATGGTTTATTTACGTCCTCTTGACATCACTTTTAGGTCATTGAACCCTTCCAGAAGTTGCCGGGCATCGAAAATCGAAACATACCATATGTCGGGAATCATCTTTTTTCAAGAAATAATGACATTTTGGTAAAAATTGTTTTTTTAATAATCGTACACCACTGTTAGTTCATTAAAACGAACCTGAAATTACGTGCATTGAGAAATGAAATCATAGTGCAAGTCAAACAACTTTACAAACCAAACGGTAACGGGAAAAAATTGAATTTTCGATTTCGATAATCGATTCTTCATTTTCGATTTTTCGATTTCGATAATCGATTCTTCAATTTTGATTTTTCGATTTCGATAATCGATTCTTCAATTTAGTTTTTTCGATTTCGATAATCGATTCTTCAATTTAGATTTTTCGATTTCGATAATCGATTTTTCAATTCGATTTTCGATTTCGATAATCGACCTTTAAATTTTGTGAGGGTTCGTGAAAGAATTCGAGAAACTCTCGGAAAAGTTCAACCGTTTTGGGGATGTTTTCGGAGCTGTTCGGCAATTTCCGTGTGATATCCGGATAATCCAAATAGTATTTGGTATTGGATATCCGGATATTTGTTGAACACTACTACGTTTCAATAATAATGAACAAGTTGTGTAAATTTTAACATTATTTTTATAAAAATTCCGACATATGGTATGGTTTCAATTTCTCAGAGGCCTTCAGCAAAAAGTTCGGTTTTTAACCAAGAAGATGGACACTTTGGGACCTGAACCTATTCTCATATGAAAGTAGAGGGTTCATAGTACACAAATTGATAAAAAAAAAAATTTCATATTTTTGGTCATTTTATCTTAATTTGCGTTTTTCTCGAAATTTACTTTTCCGACATATGGTCGGGTATCCCTGGCTGCGTCTCATATTATGCTCTGCATGGTTTTGTTGTGTATAGATATATTTAATTTTAATGGTTACTCGGGTATTTATTTGGCTTTAGGATATTTAATGCACGTAGTTTAGAATGGAATGCTCAATTTACAAACTGTTTGTCGCAATTTTGTTGCATGAAATATTTCTAAAAATGATTTGAATTTCAGTTTATGTATTTTTTATTCAAAATCCTCGTACGTACCTATATCGAATTCCTTTTATTTCACGGAATTGAACTTTGAAAGCGGATTTTTACTCATAAGTTCACCCAGAAATTATATAATGGAGGAATTGAGAATTCGATTTAAAAAATTTGAATAAATAAAAATTTAGAAAAATCCTACGTACTTATTTAACTGAAAATTAGTGATTTTTCACCGATGTAGTCAAAATTACTGATTTTTTCTGACAAATTGGGAAAAAACAGAGAAATCAGTGATTTTTTGACTGAAGATTAGGAAAAAATCACCATTTTACCATACCGATTCAAAAAGGCAGAATTTCATCTTTACTGATTCAGATTTAAAGAGTGGTAGGTATGTTGATTTAAAAATAATAACTATAAAAAATACTGTTCGAACGAAACGAGGGTGAAAATTTTTTGAAAAATCGTGTTTGAAAATAAAAAAAAAATACACTTCTTTTTGACATTTTTATTATCGAAAATCTCCTTGAGATTAAGGGTGGGCTCGAGCCCCCTGAGCCCTCCTGGGTGCAGAGGCGGTTCGAACACAAAGTGTTTGGGGGGATATGAGGTTCAAAAATTCCGACTAAAAAATTCAAAATGCCGACTAAAAATTCAAAATGCGACTAAAAAATTCAAAATTGCCAAAATAAGAATTCAAAAGTTTGAAAATTTTTTGCAAAAAAACAATGCGAAGCAAACATCATGAACAGGGAAAAAAACACAATTTTTAGAGATCAACGTAACAAAAAACTTGAAAAGTAATTCATGTTCAGGTCCAATTTTTAATCTTGCTCACGCCTGGAAATTATTCCTTGGGTTTTCGAATATATTTCCCCATTGTTAAAAGCCATTCTTGCTCATCCCTGCTCATGAACAACAAAATTTCTTGCATGGAAAAAAATAAACGACTCAATCCTGATCATGCCTGAATTTTTTTTCCCTCGGTAAATTCATTGTACGTATAGTTGAAAACCCAATGGAAGTTCTTTAGTCTACTTGATTTAAAAAATTATAGTTTCAATATGAACATGAGAGAAATAAATTTTTGGCCCGAGCTCTCCCCCGAAGCGAGGGCGAAAAAATTTTGAAGACTTAAATTCAAAATGCCATAAAAACAATGTTTTAATTAATTAACTTGAATAAAAAATCGGTCAACTTTCCTCAAAAATTATTTGAGAAGAAATACAATAGGGCCGAGCGTAGCGAGGCCGAAGCTTTTGAAAAATTTGATTTCCAAACATCGAAAAATGAGTTTAATGAGAAATAATTGATAAAATTAGCTGGAATAATTTTGAGGAAAAATGTGAAAAAAATCATTTTTGTTAGGATTTGGATTGATTGTTTGAAATTATAGAAGGAAAAAAATTCAATAAGGCCGAGTGCAGCGGGGCCGAAATTTTTGAAAAATTTTGCTTTGGGAGTAAGTAATTTTAGAATTGGATTGTAATTTCTGAAAGAAGACAGAAAATTGAAATTTTAAAAGGCTCAGTTTTTCATTAGTTAGTATGCTCCAAAATTTCCAACGTTTATTTTTATTTGCCGAAATTTTCAAGATTTTTGCCGAATTACTTGAAAATCTCCAAATTTTGCCGATTTGCCGACTGGAAATCGCCACTGGGGGTATTTTGCCGACTGGAAATCGCCTGGGGGTATTATACCCCCCATACCCCCCATCGCGCCGCCCCTGCTTGGGTGCGCCTATACTTTTCTCTCGTACTTTTGTTTTTATATGAGATATAGATACAAAAAAAAACTTTAACAAAAATCTTTCACGAAAATGTAAATTACCTAATAGGTACTCCTCTCATTTGAATTGGTGAAAAGTCAATGATAAATTGTCAGAATTGAAGCTCTGCAAAAATCAGCAAAAATATTTCGTTGATTTTCGACGGAGTTTTCGCTGATTTTTCAATAAATATCACTTATTTTCAGCGAATTTCAAATCGACATTTGTATTTGGCTTTTTATAAATTTTCACCAACTTTCCAGTCAATTCATTTTCTATTTCCTTTCAGTGCAATTTGTTTTGCTGATTTTTATTAACTATGATGCAATTTATGACCCTGTTTTCCAGTGGCGTCGTCTCAGAATCGAAAATTGAGGGGGGGGGCACAAAAGGGGGCCGTGTGTTGGACAACTTTTTTTTTGATTTTTCGAAATGGAAAAAGATGGAGGGGAGGGAGTAGTGGGGACTGACTTTTTTTCACCTGCTAAAACCCTGGAAAGAGAAGGGGGTTAAAACGGGAGCCTTATTCTCCCTTTCGTTTCAGACAGATCATAGAATTGTAATTTTGTTCATGCCCGAGCGAAGCGAGGGCGAAAGCTTTGAAAAAAATTGGATTTTTAATGTCCGAAAAAAAGAGTTTTGTTTCCATGTTTTAATGCTTTGAAAATCCTATCTGATGTAAGTGTAATGAAGATTTATAAATACAACATAAGTTTGGGGGGGGGGGGGCAAGCGGGGGCCAGAATTATTTTCGGGCGGGCCTGGCCCCCCGGGCCCCCTTGACGACGCCTCTGCTGTTTTTCAGTGATTTTCGATAATTTTCACTGAATTATAATATACCTAAATGAGAGAGTACTCTCTCATTCTAAACCAGTGAAAAGGCCATGATAAAATAGTCAGAATTGCAGCACAGAGAAAAAATCAGCAAAATTCACTGATTTTCAGGTTTTCAAAGATTTCATTGATTTTTCAACAAATTTCATAAATTTTACTGACTTTCAAGTGAATATTCACTGATTTTTTTTCCAGTGATTTTTCTCACTGATTTGTTTTTAGTAAAAAACGTTTCACTGATTTCTCCTGTGCTGCAATTCTGACAGTTTCTCAGTGATTTTCGATAATTTTCACTGAATTATAAATGGAGAGAGTTTAGTATAGTATGGTATATTTGCTTACTTTATTTTATGTAAATCTTATTCAATTGCTACTGAAGTTTTCGTTTGATGGCACTGGCAATTTTTCTCATTTTGTATTCCATTCCAACGTCTGCATGACAATTTAATCAAAATCTTCCGAATTTTTTTTTTGTCTAAAATTTTTAAAAAAAAAAATCATACTTACTTTTCTCCGCTATTTGTTAAGCGTGTAAGGACTGACATCAGTTTTTAAATTTACGTACGACGAGCTTCGTTATCAATTGCAATTTTTCTTTTTTTCGCATTCATGACTTAATTAAACGTTTAAGAATAAGAAACGAATACACTTCCTCCGAATGATTGTATTGGTATTATGCTGGTCACGTTGACAAATACGTTTAAATGAAGTAATAAAAGGAAGAAAAAATAAAGAGTAGGAAATGAAAAAATCTACCTGTGAATGTTAGAAATCATGCAGAAATTCGTAGACATTTTTTACGTGTCCATAATGTAGGTACCAGAGCTGTAAGCGAGGCAGTCATTTCTACCCGCCTGACCGCCTCGCTTAAAAGCGGGGCGGTCATATGACCCGCGACCGCGTACGTTCGTACCCGCCTGACCGCTTCTAACCTTACCGTGTTTTTCAAAGGCGGGTAGCGGTGTTGACCGCCCCGGTCTAACCGCCTGACCGCCACTTATACTTACAGGATTTTCGTTTGTATTGTAATCACACGATAAGCTGATAAAACAGCCTTGATTATGACTCATCATACGAGAACATAACGAAGAATAACATGAGTGAGTAATGAAACAGGAACAATTTCTGTTTTCCTTCCTCACTTAAATGCTACCAATGGAGGTACAACTCAAGATACGCGTTTGAGTGAAGTGTCATTTTAAAGAGGATGAAATTTGACACAATCGCCTCGCTTACACCACCTATCGAGGACTTCAACTTTTTGAAAATTTTAATGTGAAGTTCAATCAACTTAACATTAAAATATCTCAAAAACTCAAAATCCGAGTGGGGGGTGTAAGCGAGGGCGATTGTGTCAAATTTCATCCTCTTTAAAAAACGAGCTAAAAATGAGAGTTCAATATTGCTGCAGACTGAGTAATCGCCTCAATTCTGACAAGTAATAAGGCGATATACCAGTATCGTGTTTGCCAAAAAAAATAAGCGATATGCGTTTCATGGATCGCCTGACCGCTTTTTTCAATGCGAGCATACCGCCTTAGGACCGTCACCGCATTTTAGCGAGGCGGTCGACGGTCTGACCGCGGTCAACATACCGCCTCCCTCGCTTACAGTCTGGTGCTGGTACTTATTTCTTGAAAATGTTGTTTCGTGCTTGTATGATTAATTTTTCTTTGAATTTTGCGTTCGTTCACAGAAAACTACACTACCATGACACCAATTACATGTAGTGTTATGGTATCTCCACGGATATTTATTTCCCCCAGGGGAATCACTTTTGAGTTTATTTTATCTCTATTCATAAACTTATTTTTTTCTTAGAAATGTATACCTATTATTGAAAATTTTTATGTTTATTTTAAATAAGTTGCATGAGGTTTTTTAATAATTTTGTTTGTCGGATAGATAAGTATTATTGTAACTTTAACATTTTAGCTTTTTTTTAACTGGATAAGTAGGTATGTTTATGTTATAAAAACTCGAGAAGTCGGGAAATTAATATGCATATAGGATTAAATACTATAAGAGTTAGGAATTATGCGACGCCAAAAATCTGAAAAAATTCTGCATACTTCTCCTCTGTAAAGTCTGACAAAATTTCGGAACAATCAAAAATATTACTTCCGATTTGAGCTAGGATTCAGTTAAAAATTCGAAAATACTGAATCAAAGTTTAAATACAGAATGATATTTTCAGACAGGTCGTAATCTAAGTATTAGATAGGTATGTCATGCATCTTTTGTGTACCTACTTAATTTTTTAATTTTTTTTGTATTAGGAAGTTATCAGTTTGTACACGTAACAGGTAGGGAGCCA
>JAVBJF010001548.1:0-12247 GCA_033439095.1 Pseudococcus viburni | reverse complement strand
CAAAAGGTTCTGGTTTTGGGCTCAGTTTAGAAAAAAATTTCATCACGTTGTTCTGGTGTGGTTCCCAAAATTAGAGACCGTTTCAATTGGTCCCGGTTCTCCGGTTCCATTCGGTCTTTCAATTTATTTTTTTCAAATTTCAATCAATTAGAAAAAATTCGAAATTGATGTGATAAGTGCTTTGGGTTTTCCATTTTTTTGAATTTCAACCAGATTTGGAATCCCCTGCTCCCCCTTGGGGTGTTGAGGATTCCCATCTGAAAAAGTAATTATTTGAAAACATGAAAATTTCTCCTTGCTGTAATTTTTCAGATTTTAAATGGTGGCCTACATCATCATCTTTTATATTCACATGAAGTTGAACTTTAATTATAGATCATTGATGTTAAACTTGAACTTTTCACAATGGATCATCAATTTTCAATATCCTTTCAATTCTTTACAAACACTGTGTAAACGATTATTCTCTTGGACTTTACCAATCTCGAGATATGAACCTTCAAAGTTCAGCCGTTTCACAAAAAGATCTTATTGTATGAAAATTATGTGGGCTCCCCGGCCTCCCCCACCCTCCTTGAAGGATTTTGATCGAATAACAAGATTCCTTCAATTGCACCATCAAGAGGAAACTGTAAAAAAATTTGAGAAAAAATAGGAAAACCTAAGATCAAAACCTGCTCGAGTTGACAGGAAACGCCGAAGGGAAAAACAAAGAAAGCAAAAAAAGTAATTAAAAGTACTGAATAGATCTAGATCGGTTAAATTGAATAAAAATACCAAATTAAGAGAATGTGAAATGAATATTACATTCTGTCATTCCCCACCAAATTGAAAACATATATACTTCATAATAAAGATTAAAGAAAGGTGCCTACTCAATTGCTTAAAAATTTTTTCAGAAAACCAATGGAACCGATTCACAAATGGTGGTGGTGTTCTTGTACTAATAGAAATTTATTGAAATGGTTCCTGTTGGTGGTGGTTTTATCTAAAAATACTTATACTTATACTTGTGCTGGTGGTTCTGTTAATTTTCAAAGCTAACAAAATTTTTTGGTTCTCCCAATTGGGAATTTCTCTTTTCCTGCGAATCGGTTCGTTTGGTCTTTTTTGGGAATATTTCAACACATCTTGGAACGGTTTTCAATTGGTCCTGGTTCCCATTTGAAAATCGAAAATAAATGGTTTGGTGGGTTTTGGTTCTGGCGGTTTTGAACACTGTTTGAGAGGTAATTTCAGAGTTGAATGGACTTTGAAATGGAACGGGCAATTTCTTTTTTTTTTTGGTCAAATTTTCCTATTTTTTCGATTTGAGACAGTAACTTATTCTTCTGGCATTGTGTCTGAATGAGTCGCCCCCAAACTCCCCATTCTCTACGCTCCTGAATCCAACCGCAAAATCAAATTCAAGAAAAACTCAGATTCGAGGAGTATTTTTCAAACTTTCTTGCCAATTTTGATAGACTTTCTTCAAAAAAATAAGCCCCAAAAAATCCGAATATTTACTATTCATCATTCCTCATAATAAAAACTTGATACCGTATTCCAAAAACATTTCGAATGTAAAATCTGTCACCTCTCGATCTCCAACACCTTCGCTTCACCACAGGAAACCAAGACAAACATCGAATCAAATTACCAGCCGTTTTTTGTTATTTTGTTTTGAAAAAAAGTATTACCTACGACATTTTTATTCGATATTCCAGACCGACTGCGCTGCGAAGCCAAATACGTAATTCAATACTATTTACATTTTTGTCGACGCCATCGCCTTCTACGTATTTGAGTTAATATGCTACACGATATGGAGACTCTGTATCACTGGTATTTGATTTCTATAGAAGACGTGATTCCTTATTATTCGAGCGTGATATTAATACACAAAGACGACAGCGAGAGTACTCTCGAGCTAGGTGAATATACTCTTGCCGCGTGAGAACTCCGGTATTCTATGCGGTAACGACGGCGGCGTTAATGGAGGCGAAAATTAATTCGTCTAACAGGCGGATTACACGTGTAAATGTGCGTCAAAGTTGGCCGCCATAAAGCGCCTGAAACGTTATCGTGGTAACGGAGCATCGTTACCGAGCTATTTGGCAACTTAAACAATGTACCTTGCACTTGATCGACGGTTCAACAAATTAAAGCGCCACTTGTGTCGACTAGTAACGTCGTTTAATTTACACCAGCGACACATGAAACAACCAAAGCTCTCCACGGTGACAACTTTATAAAACCGTGCCATCTCATCGACCGAGCATAAATAAGACCAGGTGCAGGTACATCGAGACGTCAGCATCGCGTTGCCAAGATTAACTAGTAATTTCGTCGAGAAAAACCAACCGACGTACTTTACCTTTATTAGGGCTCTTTATACTCCAAAGTGTACTACTCGTATAGCTCGAGTTATTGTTTACTTTGTTCGATTAGTCGATACAATGGAAAAGCTGCGTGGAAAATGAAAATTACCGTCGGAGAACCACTTGGCGTTAGCGCGCCTATATTATACGTACAACATCGTGAAAAATCATCGTCGTTATAACAATATTCTCTCAGATGGGGAAATCTCAGCCCCGAACGGGTAGGCATTTCGAGATTCGCGAGAGAGGTATCATTTGCTTCGTTCGTAGGATTGCGTAGCCGACGCAGATCGTTGAAAATGCTTTAAAAACATGGATTTTATAATGTTATACTGGTTTAGATACGTAGGCTACGTCGTCGACGTTATATATCAATTTTATTTTCAGTTTTTCCCTACGTTACGTGTTATAAAGCTTTGCCTTTCTTCTACCCGAATTCCACTTCTCTTTTCGTCGACATCGTTAAAGGAGCTAACGGACTCGTATAAAAATTGCCAATTGCTCGGCGACGAATACGATGCTAACGATTTTGCGAGAAAAAAAAAAGACATTTGTTTTATGTTTTTGGGTAACAAGTCGTAAAATAGTGTTGGACGAATTTCGTTGCACATGAATTGATGACTATTCGTGCTTGACATCGAATAAGTCGCCATCTATAGGTGAAATTTATGAACTGCAACGAAACAATGATCGTTTTTTTAAATAAAATTCTGTTTTGGCTTTTGGCTGAAAATTCAAAAAACAAATTTTTGGGTTTACATTTTAGCCTTTTGTTTCATACAGTCCATGCTTTGCATTATTTTCTCAAAATTTCAATTTTTTAGCTTTCGAAATTTTTTTTCAAAAATTTAATTTTTGAACTCCAAAAATTTGTTTCCTCTGTTCTTGAAAATTGCTCCTTTCAAAAATTTTTTTAGCTTCAAAATTCTTTTCATTTTCTGATATTTATCCAACTATCAACTGTAAATTCCATTCTTGAGTTTCAATTTTAAAAAACTTGACATTCTTGTTGAATTTTCATACTTCAAGTTTAAAATTTTTTCCCAACTCAATTTTTCAAATTTTTTTTATTCAAAAAATTTTAAGCTAAAAAAATTTAAAAATTTTGAGAAAAAATTTCGACAACTAAAAACAGTTTAGAAATTTATTATTGAAAAAAAATTTCTAGAGTTGAAAAATATCTATTTTGTGAAAAATACCAGTTGCAAAATTTTAAAACCTGAGAAAAAATTGGAGAGAGGGAAATTCAAAAAATTTCTAAATGAAAAAAATTTTAGAGTTGAAAATATTTTGGGAAAAATTTTAGAGTTGAAAAAATATCTGGGGGCCAAAAGAAATGAAATCAAGAGTTAAAATATTCTCAGAAATCGAGAAAAAAAATTTTCAAGTTGAAAAAATTTTTGATGTCATTTTTAAATTTTCAAGTAAAATGCTAAAAAAAAAAGCTCCCAAGAAAAAGCTTTTGGCTTGTTTTTTTTCAACTTTTTAACTTTCGACTTTCGTCTGGTCACTTAAATTTGGAAAAACTTTCAGCCTTTCCACTTTTAGTTTTTAGCTAACTTTTATCCTGGCAAAGAGCGTCCTAGAATAACTGTCAGTTGGGACCACGCGTCGTCCCTACTCCCTACGACCCTGGTTTACAATTTTTTTAATAATTATTATTGCTTGGTAGCGAGAAAATTATTGAGAATCTTCCACCTCCTCGCATTTAAAGTCCACTGCAAGAACTAAAAATTTTTCCCAAAAAATAAAAAGTAGTGTGACGTATCATTTGTTATGATTTTATGGCCACTGATTCCGAATTCGACTCACGTTTCTTCCCTTTGAACCCCCCAGCACTCGTCTTGTACTCCCAAAGGGCAAAATTTCAAAAAAACGTCATCAGTCCATGTGACATAGGTATCTTTTGAAATGTTTGAATGTGCCGAGTTCAAATTTCAAGTCAGATTTCAGTTTTTCCCTCCTTTAACCCCATTTCCCTAAAATTTTTGGGAAATGAGGGGTATGGGAGTATAGAGGATAGGAAAGGGTCAGCCCTGACTTGAGGGTCGAACGAAGTTTAATTAAAAAACCAAGTTAAAATTTTTATTCAGCACCTTTAAAAACATTACAAAAAAAATTTAACAGGAATTGGGGGCTTTTTTAAAAAATTTTTGATCCAATTTTGGGGGGTTGAGAGAGGGGCTGTGGTAAAAATCAAAAAAATTGAGTAAAAAATTTTGGGGAATCAGTCTTCGAAATCAGAACAAAGATGGCGCAATAAAAACCCCACGCCGAGGGCTTTTTTCGGCGGGGGGGTTTGGAGTTTTTCTTCGGCCGGGGGGGGCGGCCAATTTTTGGGCTCAAAGGGGGCGGCGTCTGCTTTTTATGGCGGGGGGGCGGGAGCGGGCCAGCGGTTTTTGTTCGGGCCCATCATTTCAAACTTTTAAAATGCTGTTTGAAATGTAATGGGTGATTTTTATCGGAAAAATTCTCGCGCAGGATCATGAAATAAAACTAAAAAAATTCCATCACCGAAAATTTTTCAACATTTTTTGACTTTGTTTTACATTTTTGAAGTTACCCAACTTTGAATTTAAAGTAAATTTTCTGGAAAAATCAAATCTTTTTTTAAAAAAGTAGAGGCATAATACATGGTAGAAAAGTAATTTTTTCCCCCATTAATCGAATTGCGTTTTCTCTTTGAGGCTTAGTTTTATCAGATTTATCATAAAATAAGTTGAATTTTAAAACTTCAATTAAAATAGGCTCGAAAACGTTATCTTTTCTTATTTAAGAAGAAGCTAGATAACGAGTCGACAAAAAGGAAAATTTTTGCCTTCAATTGATGTTCTATTAATTTTTATAAATCCTTCCTTTCCTCAAGAAGATCGACTTCAAGTGTTAAAAGTTATGAAAATTGTAACGAAATGTGCACAAAAAAAAAAAAAAAAACAGATTGAGAGAAATTCTTTTTGGTGATGGAATTTTTTACCATTTTTTTAGTGATCTGCCCGAAAAAATAAAATAGCTTGATCAAACTTAAAAACGGTATTTCTATCAAAAAAATAGGGTCAAGGGGTCAAATTTCAAATCGGTCATTTTTTACAGATTTTAGTCAGAATTATTGATAAAATGATGAAAATACTACCCGAGCGAGCGAGGGCGAAATTTTTTTGAAAAAAATATTGCTTGATATAAGAGCGAAATAATGTATTTTTTCATATTTGTAATAAAAAAAGCGTAAAAAAACTCCACGCCAAACTGACGCCGCCGATTTTTTATCGGCGGCGGCGCCAGCGGCGCGCCGATGTAATTTGGCTCAAAGCGGCGGCGTCCACATTTCACCGGCGGCGGCGGCGCGGACTCGGCGGCGGCGGCGCGGACTCGGCGGCGTGCGGTTCTAAGTCGCACTCGCACTCGCACGGCGCAACAACATTTTTGGTTTCTGGGAAATTTTTAGCCCCTCAGTGAACCCCTGAGGGGTGGTGGGGATTCTTGGTAATTTTCCCACCATCAGAGCAAGAAATATTTGTTTCTTGTAAATTAGACGTCGTTGGGACAAACGGAAGCCAACTGACAGTGAATCATCTATATGATTGGTGGACCTATTTGATCGATTAAAGCATAATTTTTTCAAAATTTTCGTAACTGATGGTCCAAATTTCACATTTTTTCAAAAAAATTTTTTGCGAAAAAAGTTGGATATGACATGGCTGTTTTAGGAGTTTTGAAGAAATTGGCTTAATCGATCAAATAGGTCCACCAATACATATAGATGATTCACTGTCAGTTGGGCTTCCAGTTTGTCCCAACGGACCGGTCTAATTTACAAGGAAAAAATTATTTTTTTGACTCTGATGGTGGGAAAATTACAAGAATCCCCCACCCCTTCAGGGGGTTCACTGAGGGGGCTAAAAATTTCCCAGAAAACCAAAAATGTTGTGCGACGTGCGAGTGCGAGTGCGACTAGAACCGCACGCCGCCGAGTCCGCGCCGCCGCCGCCGAGTCCGCGCCGCCGCCGCCGGTGAAATGTGGACGCCGCCGCTTTGAGCCAAATTACTCGGCGCGCCGCTGGCCGCCGCCGCCGATAAAAATCGGCGGCGTCAGTTTGGCGTGGAGTTTTTTTACTTTTTTTATTACAAAAATATGAAAAAATACATTATTTCGCTCTTATATCAAGCAATATTTTTCAAAAAATTTCGCCCTCGCTTCGCTCGGGTAGTATTTTCATCATTTTATCAATAATTCTGACTGAAAAATCTGTAAAAAATGACCGATTTGAAATTTGACCCCTTGACCCTATTTTTTTTGATAGGAAATACCGTTTGAAGTTTGATCAGCATATTTTTTCGGGCAGATCACGAAAAAAATGGTAAAAAATTCCATCACCAAAAGATTTCTCTCAATCTGTTTTTTTTTTTTTTTTTTGTTGCACATTTCGTTTACAATTTTCATAACTTTTAACACTTGAAGTCGATCTTCTGAGGAAAGGAAGGATTCTATAAAAATTAATAGAACATCAATTGAAGAGCCAAAAATTTCCTTTTTGTCGAGCTCGATTATCTAGCTTCTTCTTAAATAAGAAAAGATAACTTTTCGAGCTATTTTAATTGAAAGTTTAAAATTCAACTTATTTTATTATAAATCTGAAAAACTAAGCCTCACAAGAGAAAACCAATTCGATTAATGGGGGAAAAAATTACGTTCTACCATGTATTATGCTCTACTTTTTTAAAAAAAGATTTGATTTTTCCCAGAAAATTTACTTTAAATGTCAAAGTTGGGTACTTCAAAAAATGTAAAACAAAGTCAAAAAATGTTGAAAAAATTTTCGGTGATGGAATTTTTTATTATTTATTTCATGATCATGCGCGAGAAGTTCCATAAAAATCACCCATTACATTTCAAACAGCATTTTAAAAGTTTGAAAATGATGGCCTGAGACAAAGAACCGCATGGCGCCGCTCCTGCGCCGCCGCCGCCGATAAAATGCAGACGCCGCCGCTTTGAGCCCAAATATTCGGCGCGCCGCCGGCCGCCGAAGAAAAGAACTCCAAACGCCGCCGCCGAGAAAAAGACCGTCGGCGTGCGGTTCTATGTGCGACTATCATTTGTTCTGATTTCGAAGATGCTGATTCCAAATTTTGACTCAAGTTTTTCGATTTTTACCCACAGCACCCGTCTCTCAACCCCTAAATTGGGATCAAAATTTTGAAAAATGCCAACAATTCCGTGTGAAGTATTGTTTGTAATGTTTTCAAAGGTGCTGAGATAAAAAATTTCAACTTGGTTTTATAATTAAACTTCGTTCGTACCCTCAAGTCAAGGTCGTGACCTTTCCTTATCCTCTATACTCCCATACCCTCTCAGTTTACCCTAAATTTGAGGATACTGGAGGTTAAGGGAGGTAAAATCTGAAATCTGACTTGAAATTTGAACTCGGCACATTCGAAAACATTTCAAAAGATACCTATGTCACATGGTACTGATGACGTTTTTGAAATTTTGCCCCTTTGGGAGTACGAAGACGAGTGCTGGGGGGTCAAATGAAGAAACGTGAGTCGAAATTCGGAATCAGTGCCATAAAAATCATAACAAATGATACGTCACACTACTTTTTTTATTTTTTGGGAAATTTTTAGTTCTTGCAGTGGACTTTATGCGGAGGTGTGGAAGATTCTCAATAATTTTCTCGCTACCAAAGCAATAATAATTAGTTAAAAATTGTAAACCAGGGGTCGTAGGGAGTAGGGACGAACGAGTGGTCCCAACTGACAGTTATTCTAGGACGCTCTTTGCCAGGATAAAAAGTTAGCTAAAAACTAAAAGTGAAAAGCTGAAAGTTTTCCAAATTTAAGTGACCAGACGAAAGTCGAAAGTTAAAAAGTTGAAAAAAAACAAGCCGAAAGCTTTTTCTTGGAGCTTTATTTTTTAGCATTTTACTTGAAAATTTAAAATGACATCAAAAATTTTTCAACTTGAAAATTTTTTTCTCGATTTCTGAGAATATTTTCAACTCTTGATTTCATTTCTTTTTCCCCAGATATTTTTCAACTCTAAACATTTTTCCCAAAAATATTTTCAAACTCTAAATTTTTTTCATTTAGAAATTTTTTTGAATTTCCCTCTCCAATTTTTTTCTCAGGTTTAAAAATTTTGCAACTGGTATTTTTTCCAAAAATAGATATTTTTCAACTCTAGAAATTTTTTTTCAATAATAAATATTCTAAAACTGTTTTTAGTTGTCGAAATTTTTTCTCAAAATTTTAATTTTTTTAGCTTAAAATTTTTAGAATAAAAAAATTTTGAAAAAATTTGAGTTGGGAAAAATTTTAAACTTGAAGTATGAAAATTCAAAAGAATGTCAAGTTTTTTAAAATTTGAAACTCAAAGAATGGAATTTTACAGTTGATAGTTGAGATAAATATCAGAAAATGAAAAGAATTTTGAAGCTAAAAAAATTTTTGAAGGAGCAATTTCAAGAACAGAGGAAACAAATTTATTGGAGTTCAAAAAATTAAATTTTTGAAAAAAAATTTCGAAAGCTAAAAAAATTGAAATTTTGAGAAAATAGTGCAAGCATGGACTGTATGAAACAAAAGGCTAAAAATGTTAAACCCAAAAATTTGTTTTTGAAATTTTCAGCCAAAAGCCAAAAACAGAATTTTATTTAAAAAACGATCATTGTTTCGTTGCAGTTCATAATTTCACCTATAGATGGCGACTTATTCGATGTCAAGCACGAATAGTCAATCAATTCATGTGCAACGAGAAATTCGTCCAACACTATTTTACCACTTGTTACCAAAAACATAAAACAAATGTCTTTTTTTTTCTCGCAAAATCGTTAGCATCGTATTCGTCGCCGAGCAATTGGCAATTTTTATACGAGTCCGTTAGCTCCTTTAACGATGTCGACGAAAAGAGAAGTGGAATTCGGGTAGAAGAAAGGCAAAGCTTTATAACAACGTAACGTAGGGAAAAACTGAAAATAAAATTGATATATAACGTCGACGACGTAGCCTACGTATCTAAACCAGTATAACATTATAAAAGCCATATTTTTAAAGCATTTTCAACGATCTGCGTCGGCTACGCAATCCTACGAACGAAGCAAATGATACCTCTCTCGCGAATCTCGAAATGCCTACCCGTTCGGGGCTGAGATTTCCCCATCTGAGAGAATATTGTTATAACGACGATGATTTTTCACGATGTTGTACGTATAATATAGGCGCGCTAACGCCAAGTGGTTCTCCGACGGTAATTTTCATTTTCCACGCAGCTTTTCCATTGTATCGACTAATCGAACAAAGTAAACAATAACTCGAGCTATACGAGTAGTACACTTTGGAGTATAAAGAGCCCCTAATAAAGGTAAAGTACGTCGGTTGGTTTTTCTCGACGAAATTACTAGTTAATCTTGGCAACGCGATGCTGACGTCTCGATGTACCTGCACCTGGTCTTATTTATGCTCGGTCGATGAGATGGCACGGTTTTTATAAAGTTGTCACCGTGGAGAGCTTTGGTTGTTTCATGTGTCGCTGGTGTAAATTAAACGACGTTACTAGTCGACACAAGTGGCGCTTTAATTTGTTGAACCGTCGATCAAGTGCAAGGTACATTGTTTAAGTTGCCAAATAGCTCGGTAACGATGCTCCGTTACCACGATAACGTTTCAGGCGCTTTATGGCGGCCAACTTTGACGCACATTACACACGTGTAATCCGCTGTTAGACGAATTAATTTTCGCCTCCATTAACGCCGCCGTCGTTACCGCATAGAATACCGGAGTTCTCACGCGGCAAGAGTATATTCACCTAGCTCGAGAGTACTCTCGCTGTCGTCTTTGTGTATTAATATCACGCTCGAATAATAAGGAATCACGTCTTCTATAGAAATCAAATACCAGTGATACAGAGTCTCCATATCGTGTAGCATATTAACTCAAATACGTAAGAAGGCGATGGCGTCGACAAAATGTAAATAGTATTGAATTACGTATTTGGCTTCGCAGCGCAGTCGGTCTGGAATATCGAATAAAATGTCGTAGGTAATACTTTTTTCAAAAACAAAAATAACAAACGGCTGGTAATTTGATTCGATGTTGTCGTGGTTTCCTGTGGTGAAGCGAAGGTGTTGGAGATCGAGAGGTGACAGATTTTACATTCGAAATGTTTTGGAATACGGTATCAAGTTTTTATTATGAGAATGAGGAATAGTAAAATATTCGGGATTTTGGTGCTTATTTTTTTGAAGAAAGTTATCTAAAATTGGCAAGAAAGTTTGAAAAATACTCCTTCGAATCTGAGTTTATTCTTGAATATTGATTTTGCGGGTTGGATTCAGGAGCGTAGAGAATGGGGAGTTTGGGGGCGACTCATTCAGACACAATGCCAGAAGAATAAGTTAGCTGTCTCAAATGAGAAAAATAGGAAAATTTGACCAAAAAAAAGGAAATTGCCCGTTCCATTTCAGAAGTCACAATTCAACTCTGAAATTACCTCTCAAACAGTGTTCAAAACCGCCAGAACCAAAACCCACCAGAACCACTTTATTTTCGATTTTTCAAATGGGAACCAGGACCAATTGGAACCGGTTCCAAGATGTGTTGAAATATTCCCAAAAAAGACCAAAACGAACCGATTCAGCAGGGAAAAAGAGAAATTCCCAATTGGGAGAACCAGAAGAAATTTTGTAGCTTGAAAATTAACAGAACCACCAGCACAAGTATAAGTATAAGTATTTTTAGATAAAAACCACCACCAACAGGAACCATTTCAATAAATTTCTATTCAGTACAAGAACAACCACCACCAATTTGTGAATCGGTTCCAATTGGTTCTGAAAAATTTTTAAGCAATTGAGTAGGCACCTTTCTTTAATCTTTATTATGAAGTATATAGTGTATTTCAATTTGGTGGGGAATGACAGAATGTAATATTCATTTCACATTCTCTTAATTTGGTATTTTTAATTCAATTTAACCGATCTAGATCTAGTCAGTACTTTAATTACTTTTTTGCTTTCTTTTGTTTCCTTCGGCGTTTCCATGTCAACTCGAGCAGGTTTTGATCTTAGGTTTTCCTATTTTTCTCAAAATTTATTTACAGTTTCCTCTTGATGGTGCAATTGAGGAATCATTGTTATTCGATCAAAATCCTTCAGGAGGGTGGGGGAGCCGGGAGCCCACATAATTTTCATACAATTAAGATCTTTTGTGAAACGGCTGAACTTTGAAGGTTCATATCTCGAGATTGGTAAAGTCCAAGAAGAATCTGTTTACACAGTTTTGTAAAGAATTGAAAGGATATTGAAAATTGATGATCACATTGTGAAAAGTTCAAAGTTTAACATCAATGATCTATAATTAAAGTTCAACTTTCATGGTGAATATAAAAGATGATGATGTAGGCCACCATTTAAAAATCTGAAAAAATTACAGCAAGGAGAAATTTTCATGTTTTCAAATAATTACTTTTCAAGATGGGATCTCAACACCCCAAGGGGGAGCAGGGGATTCCAAATCTGGTTGAAATTCAAAAAATGGAAAACCCAAAGCACTTATCACATCAATTTCGAATTTTTTTCTAATTGATTGAAATTTGAAAAAATAAATTGAAAGACCGAATGGAACCGGGAGAACCGGGACCAATTGAAACGGTCTCTAATTTTGGGAACCACCACCAGAACAACGTGATGAAATTTTTCTAAACTGAGCCCAAAACCAGAACCTTTTGCAAAAAAATAAAAAACCAAAACTATTTCAAGACCAGATTCACAAATTACAAAAAACTGAAAATATCAGAACCAAACAGAACAGTTTCAGACAATTGTCAAAAACCAATTCAAAAACCAGAACCAGAACCAGTTAATAACAACGCATCCGAAAACCACAACCAC
>JAVBJF010001547.1:0-12247 GCA_033439095.1 Pseudococcus viburni | reverse complement strand
CTATTTCGCTTAGATGATTTTGTATCGGGTATTAAAGAAAAAAAGATCGCACGAGACTTTTTTCTCAATTCGTATCACGATTATTATCTGTTAAATGGAAGAAGTTGCCGGAGAAAATTTGACAATACCTGAAATATATGGGTAGTTTTTCAAATCTTTTACCAACTTATGAAAAGATTTTGTTCGTTGCTATTTTCCATCGACGCGATATTTCAATTCGACGAAAATATTCAGCCTTTTTTCGTAGTATATTTTACATCTATACGCGATATACCTCGAACTAATTTTATTAAAAATATAAATTTCATTCGTAACCTTTTCCAATAATATTCTTTTATGGTGCAGAAAAGCGAAACTTTTTACATGGAGTTTTATATAGAGATGTCCTTGGACGAATTTTCACTTAAAGAGGGTTTCCAACTGCTTGTTTTTCAAGGGAACGCTGTTGTGTTTATATAAAAAAATATAGCTTTTTGTGGAAAAAAATTCAGACAATACCGTAGGTACCTACTGCTGTGTTACAGACTTTTTTCAAACAAATTATTTAAAAAAAATGTATTTATACAGTATTGATTTCTGTAAGTATCTAAAAAGTTTGAGAAAATGACAATTTACTGATGGGGTGATTAAGTACCCAAAAAATGTAATATCAATAAGTACCTAACCTACATAATTATCTGGGTTGCAGTAGGGCAAGGTGAAAAAAAGTAAGCACCTATCTTGGATTTTGACGAAAATTGGTAAGGTAATCAAAAAATTTTGAGGTCTATATTCCAAATATTCCAAAGGGGGTAAGAGTCTCAAAGTGGAGTTATTTCGAAAAAACGCGAGCTTTTCCAATCAAAATTTCGAAAAATCACTATTTTGGCAAAAAAACGCTTCACTAAAAATCATTGTAGCCAATTTGCTCAGAAATTACTAAAATCCCGGTTTTATCTCCAGAAGTCGTTCAAAAATCACTTTTGTCACTGAACACATCCTTGAAAAATCACTTTTATCACTGTATTCATTCTCAAAAATCACTTCATAAAAGTAGGTAAAAAAAATGTCAAAATGGCCAGAAATGGCTGTTTTTAATTTTTTTTTGACTTACTTTTATATATGATTTCAGTTTTTTTCCATCATGTCAGGGCTTTTTCCAATTTTAGTTTTTTTTGTTGATTTTTTTTAACGCAGTTCAAGTCATTTTTTACAATTTCGAGATAAATATTTCAGGAGAGTGTGCTAACTAAAATCACACATTTTCAACGGTGACGCAAAGTTTTCAGCAAATGGCACGGCTCAAAAGTGGCAAAAGATCACGATTTTTTGAAAATTACCCCACTTTGAGGTCCCCCAGCTCCGTCCTTATTTGGTCTGGGGAGCTCAATTTTTTTGAGAGGTCCCCTATCTACTCAGATTTCACTACCTCGCCAATTTTTGTCGAAATCCAAGATGTGTAATTTTTTTACTCCGCACCCTAATACTCGTGGGTATTAAAATGAAAATTAGAATCTCAAATTATTGGATAATAGTTATAGTTTGCAATACCACATGTATTATAGGGACCACGAGCTATTCTGAAATACCCCTTATCGCCCCAATCAACCCCCCAAGAATTTTTCACCAACCAATAATCTTCACCTGCATCTGTCCCATAGCCTACTATAAGAACACCATGATCATTTTTTCCCAGCTCATTCGTACAGTAGTCATCGTTCCAGATCTTTCCTATTTTTCAAAAATGAAAATAAATTATAATTACATTAGGATAGGCTTGAAATTATCTTGAATCGTTTATGTTTGATACCTTGCTCATAATACTCGAATAATCCATGCGAATTTATGGAAGCAGTAACTGGTCCAGTGAGGCCAACAATTCTTTTCAGTTCGGTTTCATTTTTGTGTAAGAGACGTGTGTAATCTTTGATACGAGTAGTAAATGTGCTACTCTTCGATAGGTTTATTTTACATTCGCGTTTCTATTTTAAAAAATGTCAATAGGTACTGTATCTACTTCAGTAGATAAGATACTAGGGTAGATTGTATTTTCGTTCTTTTGAAAGTTGAAGAAAGGCATCACCACGATTCTGAACCAACTGATTTCTAAACGATCATGGTAAAAGTTTAACCTTCTTGGCTCAATGTTTCCCTTATTTCGCCACTTTTAAATTTTAGGTATGATCAAAAATTAAAAAAAAATCAAGTTTTTTTTATTTGAAAATTTTCATCTTTAGGTCTCTCTTTGCAAAAACAATTTTTACCTATTTTCTACTTTTTTTTTTTGTAAAAACAAAAAAAATTGATGAAGAAAAGAGAGGAGTTATATTGAAAAATTATCGTTGAAGATATTTTTTTTAAATCAATTACCTACTTTGGATTTCTCCGCATTTTTATCCAGATTTAATCTTCAACTTTTAAAAAATGTGGAAAAACGATCCACCCTAGCGCAGGTACCTATACTCACATTGATTTTTACCCAGTTCTGGAATGGATACGGTCGTCCAATGTTTTTTATTGTAATCTTTTCATTCTCAGATACTTTTTTTTCACATATACTTTCCTATTTAAAAAAATTCAATAATTTAGATGTATTTTCACTACGTAGGTACGTAGTACGTACCTACATAAATCTAATCACGTCCTATTCAAGGTAGTGCCTAAATATTTTCGGTCTACTGATATTTATTTTAATTAACTGATTATTACTTTATCTGTGTACGGATATATTTCTTCAGTTGCAATTCCACGGTTTTTCACATAATCAAACGCACTTCTCATTTGACCACCACAACAATCGTTATTTGATTTTTCTGTATTCCCCACACAATCCATGAGATTTTGCGCGCTGAGAGGGATCAGTTTGCCATATTTTATGAAGTAGTGCGATTCTATAGCTCCAGCCTGAAAAATATTTTCAGATTGTATGATTTTACAAATAACACCTTAATAATGACTATTATTTTGAAATTATCTTACAGCAGCAAATGCCCAACAACTATCACATGAACCTTGATTTTTCACGCTGGTCACAGCTCCTTCAGCAACCCAATTTTTTGATTCTGGAGGGTCCCCTAAGATGGGTGGAAGTGATGTTACAATATGTGGACTCGGTATCGATATTGGATCAGCATCAGTTGAGTATAACTGAGCGAACTCTTCAGGAGTCTGAAATGAAGTTACACCAGTGAAATAAGAATTTGTTTCTGGGTACTTAGTTACCTACCAGGATTTATGCCCTACCAAGTCACCAAATTTAGTCATTTCTTTTTCGTATGACACTTCGCCTTTTTCAAAACGTTCGTTATGCTTGGCGATTTCGTCTTCATTGGTTAAGAAGATTTTCATTCTGAATCGATCTTCTTCTGCAGATTCATACCTCTTGTTGAATTGAATCTGAGCAAAGTCAGATACACAGTGATGATTTTGTGACCTAATTCTAAAGTAACAGTCGCTGTCTCTGGAAATAATAATATCATACCTTGAATGAATTCCATTTTTGAAGGATAAATTCGTGTTCCTTGAAATCAGCAGCATGCACAAGTAGTTGCATGCTGATTAATACGAACGAATGTTTAAATAATGACAACATTCTGAAAATTTTTCATCTGTGTGAATCGGATACCTATGATTAGGCAACGTTTATTCAGTTATTGCTATGATGATGCCCGCGAGCTCTGGAATGGAGAAAGGTTACAATTATAGGTTTTTCTTTATCCCACAGGCTTGATATGTCTTACGTTTCAATTTACAGGTCAAAATACCCTCAGAAATGGATTCCGGGGGTCAAAAAACGTGAATTTTGATGCCTCACTCGAAAATTTTTCAGTTTTGGCTCCCCTTACCCCTCCCCCAATCCCCATAGGCCTCTTATTACTTTTTTCTGTAAAAATGACACCGAAAATAACTTGAGAGGTCAAAAACATGACTCAATACCTCGTCGCTTGACAATTTTGAAAAATCCTTAGTTTTGGGCCACTCATCACTCCCATGTAGCTGTTTTGTTTTTTCCATTGGGGGGGGGGTGTGGTCCGGAAAGTCAAATTTCTGGAACTTTTTTGAAAATTCAATTTTCTTTCTTATGAATATATAGGCCTAGATCTGAGTTTGGTACCAAAATAATCTCAGAATTAGATTCAAGGGTTTCGAATACCTTCTTGAGTCCAATTTTCAATTTTTTTTCTTCAATTATATAATCTACTTATTTAGAATAGTTTTATGATTTTTCTTTGCCCTTTTTTGAAATTGATTCGCAACTTAATTCGATTTCTCTCCCATCCGAGCTTGAGAATTTGAAAAATAGTTAATCCGACTCAAAAAAACCAAATAGGTAATCGAATGCTAGAAAATCGAAAGCTTTATTCTTAAAGCCACAGCTATAATTTGACTTTAAAGGATCGGTGTCCCAATAGATGGCACATCCTGTATATCACGTTACCTATATCAAAAATGTACATCGAAGAATTTTGTTCTTCAACTCACCTTACTATACTTACGTACCCAAAAAGAAGCACAGGAGTACTTACAAAACACACAATCACAAATCAGTCGTAAAAACTACTCTGATTAATAAGAAAAATGAACATAAATTTCAAAATTTATTCAGATTTTCAATTTCTAAAAAAATACGTTTAGGTATGTACATTGTACATAGTACTAATGGATAATAACATGAGTCGTAATCGTGGATTTTCAGGTACCTATCCAAATAATATCTGCTGATAAAACGTACGATTTTTTTATCGATTTATATCCGCTCAGTTTTGAATCATTTCCCTTGGATAAAATCTATATTTCCGTCGACTTTCCAGTTTTTTATAAATTCGATTCGAAATCTACGTACAGGTAACGAAAATTTTTGATAATTATGGGATTTCGTTTTATCCAATTTCCTGCATGTGTATATTTAGGTATTCGTTAGTTCTGACTCATTTATTTGAAATCAGTTTAAAAAATGCGCAATGAAGCTGAGTTGATATCGTTTTCCTTTTTTACATCCTGTTTTGTGATTACCGATGACTACAAATTCTCCATTTAAGATCCAAGTAATTAGAAAACTTCATTCAATACAGAAAATTGAATACTTAGATGATAATTATATTTTATTAAAATACTAATCCATTAAGTCGAATAATTATTTTTCACAAAAATTGAAAATTTTCAATGTCTTTAAATTTATACTAATCATTACCTAAGTAAAAAAACATGTATAAAAATATTTTTTTACAACCCTTTAAGAACTTTCTAAACCCCTCTTGGATGACCTTATTCAAAGTTCATCCCTAAAAATCAAAGCTAACGAGGGGCCCTCACCAGCTGTCTGATGCCGATCCACCTGAGGGGGAGGGGGGATTGCCTATGTATAGGTTTACAAGATGCAAAGCAGAAACTGGGCTTGAAATATCTGAATCGGGGCTGGTTTGGAAAATACAGTGTTGCCAACGTTTAAAAATTAATATAATTGAAAATTTTTGAATTCAAAAATAATTGAAAACTAATATTACAGGTAGAGTGAAAAAAAAAAACATATCTTGGATTTTGACCAAATTTGGTGGGGTGGTTTACTTTGAGTGAGAGACCTCCCAAAATTTTTTTGAGCGCTCTAGGGGAAAGGGGAGGGAAGCAGGAGAGGCTCAAAGTGCACCTCCTTTTGAAAAAATGCTGTTTTTTGTGTTTTTCAGTCAATCAAAATTGTGTGAGAAGCCTTCGTAGGACTTAAAAGATGCGATTCGAGTTACTACATCTCCCTAAACCATCGCCATTCTCCTCCGATCAAAATTCAGACTGCTACCAGGGGGTTGGAAAATTGCAGATTGCAATATTCCAATAATATGAAATTTTTACAAAACTGGAGTGATTTTTTTTTTCATCGAGTAATTGAAAAAAATTGAAAATTTTATATACCAGTGCAGCCATTTATGAAATTCCAAAATACGGAATTTATATCGACTTTTGAATTTATTATTTTTTCACCAGAAAATGTTATGTAAGTATTTCTTTTTTTCAATCACTAGAAGTATGTTTCGAAAAATTTTTTTTAGAAAATTTTGTATGTCAGTGCAACCAGTTACAAATCGTGTCATGCTACAGTCAGGAATTTACGCTGACCTCGAATTAATTTTTTTATCGTTTAAAAAATTCACAATAATTTTGTTTTCAATCATCAGAAATAAAAAATAATAAATTCAAAGTCGATATAAATTCCATATTTTGGAATTTTATGATTTACTGTTGGCTGCACTGGTATATAAAATTTTCAACTTTTTTTCAACATTCACTTTCAGTGGTTGAAAAAAATATTTTTCTCAATTACTTGATGAAAAAAAAAATCATTCCAGCTTAGTGAAAATTTTATATTATTGGCAATTTTTCAATCCCCCTGGTAGTAGTCTGAGATTTGATCAGAGAAGGATCGCGATGGTTTAGGGAGATGTAGAAACTCAAATCGCATCTTTTAAGTGCTAAGAAGGCTTCTCACACAATTTTGATTGACTGAAAAACACAAAAAATAGTATTTTTTCAAAAGAGGGACACTTTAAGCACCTCTTGCTCCCCTCCCCTTGCCCCTAGGGGGGTAAAAAATTTATGGGAGGTCTACCACTCAAAGTAAACCACCCCACCAAATTTGGTCAAAATCCAAGATATGTTTTTTTTTTTCACTCCACCCTAATATGCATATGGTAGGGTGTGGTGGGGAGTGTAAAAGTTGTGGTGTTCATATTTTTTCCAATTCGATATCTGATGAAGGGATAAAATTGGAAAGGTTGAACAAAAATTATAATTTTCAAAATAATTATTTTTGGAATTCGTTTGCCCCTACTCTTACTCTCCATACCACCCCGATGAAAAGTGTATCACTTTAGAGGGAGGTGTCAGCACGACTAATTCTTCCGATGATCAAAGGCGACAAAATTGTATGTTTGAGCGACAAAAAAATTCTTATGCTAAAAAATAATTGGTTGATTTAAAAGTTTGATTTTTTAAATGGTTTTTTTCAACAACGTTGATGGCTCGACTTTCTCGAAAACTTGATTTCTTGTAAAATTTTCATTCCAAAAGATCTGGCTTGTTTTTTTTCAATTTTGACGAAAAATCGGCGCTTACGATTTTAATGGGATAAAATATTCTTATTAATACCATTTATCAGGGATTTTTTTTTTCGAAATTTGCCAAATATTGAAAAACAATATAAATAAGTGATCTTTTTCCATGATTCTCTGAGAATAAGGTGATGATGAAAAATGGATCCTAATTGTATTTTTGGGTAGAGGCATCCAAACCAAAACTATTTTTTGAAAAAAATTCAATTTTTTCAACCTGATGAAGAGGAAAAATGATGGAGTTGGAAGAGTGAAAGTTTCACCACGTTGTGTGAAGGTTTGGGTACAAATTTCTAGGTACCTTCTTCCATATTTGAGAAAACAGTGCAAATGATTAGCCTTGGTGACCATTCTTTCTCCATTCGCCAAAAATTTGTCGCGTCAAGATGAGGTCTCGTTCATATGAGGACAAAAATGGATTTCTTAATCGAATGAGCTTTTATATGCGGGAATCCTAATGTAAAATATTCAAATTTCGAATATTTTTTAAAAAATCTCTAAAAATTGAAAAATTCGAAATTTTGGATTAATCCGTGGTTTATTTTCGTATAATAATTACCAACAGTGTATTTTAACTTTAAAATTGAAATGAGAAATAACCCGATTAGCGCAGTGGCAATTATTTCTGCCAATATAACTACCAATTTGGAAGTTTATTGACAAAAAATGGAGGATTTTCAAACTTTTTGCCATTTTTTTTGCCAAAAGTTCGCTTTTCATGGGTTGGCAATTTTACTGCCAATTATTTTTACAATTACAAACCAATAATTTGGAAATTTGTTGATAAAAAATATGATTTGATAAAAAAGTTCCAACAAATTGTCAACTTACTACCAAAGTTGCCAACTTTCACTTATTGCTGGCTATTGCCAGCTTTCGTGTTGATTATTTTATCTTATCGGATTTCAAACAAAAACATAGATAATTATAAACTCGCGAACAAAAAATTAATTCAAAGTTTTCGAAAAGGATTTCGTTCAGTGACTTTCTGTTTTGTTCATAGATAAAGTATTTTATATAAACTCTTTTTCATTCTGAATTATGTATTTTGTAATCTGGTACATCTTAGCAGCACTATTCGCGTCTATTTCGACATATTTCTGGTAAAAGTCATAATGATCTATTGGTAATGCTTCCATTGTAAATTGAGTTCAGTTATTTGTGCATTAATGTTACAAATCATGTAATTGATTAATTCAATGAAAATAAAATATATAAAAGCAAAATGTCTAATTGTTATACGTTGAAATAATTGTATCAATGCGTCTCGAAAATGATACAGAAAAGGTATCCCGTACAAATCTGGATCATTATGTAAGCTTTCATTTTTTTTAAATTAGTCAAACTTTATTTGAAACAACAAATTATTTCAAATTTTTTGAAAAGATTTCGTTCAGTGACTTTCTTGTTGTTAAAAATTGTCAACTATTTACCAACTAACTGCCAATGGCAATTTGAAATCAAGCGTTTTCATTGGTGGAGATTCTTCCAACTTTTTGTCATTTTCTTACCAAAAGTTCGCGTTTCACGGGTTGGCAGTTTTATTGTCACTGAGCGCTAATCGGGAAAAATCCAAAAATTCATCAATTTTAGTAATTAATTACGAGAAAAATTTTTCCTGGGTGCAAAACATACCCTCACAACTCACCCTTGATTTCATCCACAGGTACACATCACTTCCGCCGAATTCAGTCCACATGCTATCCTTACTAATCGAATCCAAAGTCCACCTGCCCAAATGCTTATTACGCCAGAGTGTAAATGCCAAACGTGAAATGCTCAGGCAACAAGGCGAACGCGAATTCTTCCTCGGCATCGTACGCGATATATCCACCGACCTGGACGTGAAATGCTTATCGCAAAAAGTCGTCGATAATCTAACCGTATTACTGGACGCAGACGGCGCTTCATTGTTTCTGGTCGATGGACCAAAAGGCAAACAAACTTTAGTATCGAAAGTTTTCGACGTACACAGCGGAGCGAGCAGATTTTTATTATCGGGCGCCGGCTCGAATGCTGATAACGAAGTGCAATTACCTTGGGGAGTCGGTGTCTTAGGACATGTGGCCGAAACAGGAGAAACCGTTAATTTACAAGTCGCCTGCGAGGTAAGAATTTTTTATCGTTTTCGATTTATATTTATACGGTAAACAATTTATATGTACACGCGGTACCTTCCATAAAGTACCCACCGAGTCGAGTACGTGCACCTAGTTTTCTTTTCTGTATTCTTTTTTTTAGCGTCGCGACGTTGATTCTGACGAGTCGTCAACGTATGTGTGGTAATGTGTACTTATTCGCAAAATGCACGAGGACGTAATTCGTTAACTTAAATACGAACTTTGTAGTCGTGTTTCCCAGGAGACTTGTGATGTTTGAATTAGAATACTCGCAGTCGTTTCGTCGTCCGGTTTTACTTTTGTCTCCACCGTGTTCGTTTCGTTCTCCCTGCGAATTCAGGTCGCATCAATCGATTTCCAATTCTGGTGCATCGCTTTTTCAAACGGTTAATCTCGGCGTTTGCGAATAATTTAATACAACGATGAGATTTAATGCTGGAATTAATTAAAAACACGTTCGAAATGCTCGAGTAGTGTTTTATCGAGAATTATCAAATATAAATTCGAAATTTACTTTGATTTTGAGAGCTTGGAATTCGAAATTCAGATGTAGGTAGTTAATAGGGGAGTGCCATGAATCGAATTTTTGAATTTTGAAGGCCATCCCCACCCCCGTAGGGTCATTTTTCTCTAAAAATTGGATTTCCAAAATTTTAGCTTCCTGGATCAATTAGGGGGTCCCTTTTTCTGATGGGATTTAATATTGAATAGTAGGAAATTGGTTAGTGGAATTTTTAAAATGTTTTTTCAATATTCAAAAAAAAAACATGAAAAAATTTTCCTCAGAATGATGAGAGAAAAAATATTTCAATTTAACCCATTGAGGAAAAAACGTGGAAAATTGAAGCAAATATCAGAATATTAGTTTAATATCATTTTAGGGAAAATTTTTTTCAATTTTTTATTAAATTTTGTAAAAAAACATGAAAAAAATGATTTTCTTTAAGGACCCTCAATGCAAAATTGGTGCTAATTGTATTTTTAGGTGAAGACATCCCTAAATCATTTTTGAACAAGCTTGGATTTCAAAGTCTGGTAGGGAGGGGTAAAATAGAGTCAGGGGTGGAATTTTTACCTCGTTGTTTTGAGGTCCTGGGTCTAGACATAATTTTCTGGCTGTCCATTCTCTTCAACTTCTGAAAAGAAAGTGTAAAACTATCACTCTGAGTACCAACCTTTTGATTTTTTTATATTTGATATCAAATACATATTTTAATTTTGATTTATAATTTTCGATTTTTGAGTTAAAATTTCCATTTTTGTTTTCTGATTTTTGGTAGAATATTCATTACCCAATTCGTGCGTTTTTTAAAATCTAATTTGTATGTAGGTGTAGGTACTTGCTTGAAAAAAAAAATCAATTAGCCCATCTTTTCACATGGATATTTCGTTGGGAATCAACTCTCTACTAAAAATGAAAAAAATTGGGGAAAAATAATACAAAATTTCCAGATATTCTCAAAAAATAAAAAAATATGATTCAATTTTGACTTTTAGGAATGAACTTGGGACCCCGAAAAATCATATTCTAGGGGGTTTAAGAACCCTCAATATCTCGAGATCGGTTGTATTTTGGGAAAAACTGTTCCCTGGGTTTGAAAAAGAATTGACTGGACATTGAAAAACGATAATCACATTATGAAAACCTCAAAGTTGAACTTTGACGATGAAAGTTCGATCTTCATGGTGAATACAAAAGACGAAAGTTACCATTTTAAATTTAAAAAAATTACAGTAAGTAGTTCTTTTTACTCTTTTTTCAAGCAAACAATTTTCAAGATTGGATCTTTACATCCCTGGGGGGTACACGAGGCCACCATTTTCACCAAAATGAAAAAAAAAATCGAAAAAATAAAGTAACACGTCGATTTCTACTGATTCGAAAGCTCCGAGTTTGATTATCTACTCAGTTTTTTCAGCCGACCTCTCCCCCCCCCCATTAATGCCCTTTATAAGGTCAAAATTTAAAGAAATTAAATAAAAATAGACGTGGTGACGACCTATTTTGTCGTTCAAAAATGACCGGTTTTAACAGACCAAGAACATAAATTAGCCCCATCCCATGTGGGAACTGGGGAACCCCCCTCCCCCCAAAAATTTGTCATTAATACCACTTTTATTGTCGTTATACTTGGCTGTCGTTCAAACTTCTTTTTTGTCGTTCGATTATATATTTCCCATCTGAAAATAGGGCTCAATTTCTATTTTTGGAGATGAACTTCGAACTCGAAAAATCGTCCCAAGGGAGTTCAAGGGAAATTTAAATAGTTCATTTTACTTACTTAACCATTTTTACCCAACTTAAGGGACTCCTGAACTTCCAGAGTGACTGCTCGGATTAAAAATTTATTCCTAAAAATCAAAATTTCAGATTTTTGAGGAATATTTGGAAATTTTGCATTAGTTACCTATTTTTTTCAATATTTCCTCCTCCCCTATTTGTAGCATGTTAATTTTTTTTAGATCCCATGAGAAAAAAGGAGATCCAGCGTATGACCCTTCATAGATGCAAGGAGCTAAAATTTTGGAAATCTCATTTTTAGAAGAAAATGCGCCACTTTACAGGATGAGACCTCGAAAATTCGAAAAAAATTGACTGTGTTATAAAAAACACCTTAGTACTTTACTTCCCAAACACATCCAAATTTAACAAAAAAAAAATCAAATTCATGATAGTATTATTGATAAATTCACTCATATTCATACAATACCTATACTCCAAATACGAAAATACGAAAATACGAAAAAGAAGAAACCTTCACCCAGATTTCAAATCACCAACGAATCTATTTATCTTCGAATCCGATTCCCAGTTCTTTTTCCGAAACGAAGTATAAAAATTCTCCACCCAGATACTGGTAAAATGTATGTATAATCTCATACATCGTCTTTGGTACCGTAGCGAAAAAATCATACACCTCGTATTCTCGTGTCCGTTGACATTAATGCGATTTTTGTGTGAAGAAAAAAGTTCGCCGAGTACAAGTTTTCGTGTAATTTGACACAAGGTCGAAAAGAGAATAATTTGAGAATAAATTTTACACGTTT
>JAVBJF010001546.1:0-12256 GCA_033439095.1 Pseudococcus viburni | reverse complement strand
GGGGGCTTACCCCAAGAAATTCAATATTCTTATAAAAGTAGGTTTTTTAAATTTTCCTTTCCTTTTGGGTTTATTTTTTTGTCAAAAATTTTTCATTAAATTTCTGTGATTTGAAAAAAACCTCCGCATCCCAAATTTGGTTGGATTGACGTAGGGCCGTCAATTTTGGAAACTTGCTCCCTTATTTTTTTTTTCAACACATATTTTTTCCTGAAAAAACTTATTTAAGAGTTTTAAAGGCAGTGGACAATTTTTTCCGGCTCTCCCTTAAATAGAAAGGTTAGACAAAATTTTTTCCTCCATTCTGCATACGGGCCTTCATTCCATGTAAAATTAATAGTTTTTGACCTTGGGTTTTCCCAATTTGAATTTCAAATTATTTTTACGGGTTCCCCTCAAATGGTCAATGGAAAGAACCCCGTTTTTTTTGATTCTTCCCTTTCCCGGGCATGGGGGATGCTCCTCTTTATTTCGAACAATTGTGATTTTTTGCGAAATGGCTAAATTTGAAAGGCTCATATTTCGAGATTGGTTGGACCCCAAGTTTAAATCTGTTTTGGGGTTTTTTGTAAGATTTAAAAAGAAAATTCAAATTAAATAACCACTTTTAAAAATTTCCCAAAGTTTAAAATTTTGTATAAAAACCCAAATTTTCCCTAATGTAAAAAAATTTTAATTTACCTTTTAAAAATTTGAAAAATTAGATTGGGAGGTTTTTTAAAGCGTTTTTTTTTTAAACAAATTTCCTTTCAAGATGGTTTCCTCCACCCCCAGGGCCACGGGGTCCTAAATTTTGGAAAAAATTTTTTAAAAAATTTAAAAAAAACCCTTTTTTTCCGTTTCGTTTGTTAGTTTTTTGGGGGCACGATTCGAATATTTGCTATTTTTTGGGATTCGTACAGGGGTTTGCCCCCCGTACTCCCCCTTTGAAAAACTCATAAAAAAAAAATAAAACAAAAAAAACGTGGGGAATATTTGTTTTTTTATAAATTCGGGGGTGCGGACCCCGATTATCAACTTACATTCCTCCCCCTTTTGCCTCCCCGTGCCCTACATTGCCCACTCCATAAATTACCCCGTAAAAAAATTTTAAAAAAATTTTGGGTTTTTTTTTAAAATGAGGGCGGGGGGGCACTTTGATTTTATATACTTTTTAAATTTTCAAATGATTTGGGGGGGGGGGGGATTTGGGAGAGGCTCAAAAGTTTCCCAAATTTTTTTTTCATGAATTCTTATCCTAAAAACCAATTGCTTGAACCCCATTTTGGTTGGGGACCCCTGCAAAATAGGTTTGGGTAAATAAATCTTTAAAAATTTTTCCCCAATAGCGGGAAACCTCACCAAAATTTTGCGAAAAATTTCCCCGGGAAATAAAATTCTAACGACCCCAAAAAAAAGTTTAAAAAATGCTTTGGAATTAATTGACCCTCCCCCCGGAAAAAGGGTTACCCCCCCGGGTACCTCGCCTCCAAATTATAAAATTTTTAGTCTCTAAATGCAAATTTTTTCCCCCCAAATCGAATTTTTAACAACCCCAACAAAATTTTTTTTTTAAAACAAACTTTGTAGAGTTTAAAAAAACCGAAACCCCTTTTAAAATTTTTTTTTATTTTTTTTTCCTACGGGGGTCTTGGAGGCAAAGCTATTGCAAAATTTTTCAAAATTTTGCCCTCCATTGGCTCCCTTTTGGGAAAAAAACGCGACTTTTTTTTTTTCGAAGGGTCCCCCCCCCCAAACTTTGAGATAAGGGGTGGTTTACATTTTTCTTTTTCTACATAGTTATAGGATTTACTTTCAAAAAAAACCCCCCTCCTAAAAGTCGATTAAAAAAAATTTTTTTGTTTTTTTTTTCCCCTGGTGAGGGAAAATTTTTAAAAATTAAATTTTTTTCTGAAGGCCCAAGCTCCCTCCCCATGATGTCCCAAAGGAAAATTTAAACCTTAAAAAAATTTTGTTTGTTTTTTTTTTTAATGCCCCCAATTTTTGTTTAAAATTTTTTTTCGTAAATCTAATTTTAAAGTTAACCCCAAAAAAAAAATTTTGGAAACCCCCCCCCACCCCAAAAGGGGGCAAATTTTCCCCCCGGGGATTTTAGGGGGTTCGAGAATAAAATCATACCCTTACTGGACTTATATACAAAATTTTTCCTTTTTCCTCCCCAATTTTTTTTAAAAAAAAATTTTTTTTTAGGGGGGGGAAAACAAAATTTTTAAAAACATATTTAAAGTTTGGGGAGGGAAAAAAAAATTTTTTTTAAACATTTTAATTTTTTCGTTTGGGGGAATTCCCTGAGGGGGCGTAGGGGGGAAAAAACCCCCTTTTTTTGTGGGTTTTTTTTTTGCCCCTCCGGGGGTTTTCCCCAAAATTTTGGGGGGGGGGGGAAAATTTTTTGTATTTTTGTACTGACATCACAAAAAAAACCCATATAAAAAAAATTTTAGTTTTTTGGGGAATTTTTTGGCTATTTTTGGAGCGGTTTTGGCTGTACTTCCCAAAAATCGCACAAACAAACAATTCATTTTGGGACTAAACCCTTTTGGGGGTGTTTTAAAACCCCAAATTTGGGGGAGCCATTTCCCCAAAAAAAATCCCCAGTTTTACGAAAACCCACGAAGGCCCCCCCCACCTTTTTTCCCTTAAAGGGTTTTGGATCAAAATAAAGGCGATTCCTTAAATTACATCATTGAGAAAAAACCCTGAAAAAAAATTTCGAGTGAAACCCCAAACTCAAGTAAAAACCTTCTCGAGTTGACTGGAATGAACCAAACTACATTAAATAATTATCCAATTTTTATCCTGTTTTTAGAAAAATCAACCATTAAATTATTTTTTCTGGGTTACCAAAATCCTAAAAACCCCCAAACCCACCCCCTGGGCTCCAAATCTTTAAAATAAAAAAAAGAAATAAAAGTAAAATCATTTTGGGAAAAAACATTATAAATTTACAAGAAATTGCTGGTTTGTTTCTGAAATAATAATTTTAATTAAAAAGGGGACATCCCAAAACCCCTTCCCTTTGCCCTGAAAAGAAAAGTTTTTTTAAGAAAAAACCGGTGGGGGGTTCATTTAAAAAAATTTCTTGTGAAAATGTTTTAAAAAATTTTTTTAAAGTTTGCCTCCTTAAAGCTTTCGGGGAGTTTTAATTCTCCCCTTTCCCAAACCCAACCAAAATTTGAACCACTTTCCTTTTAAAAGATCCATCTTTTGGAAAAACCCTCAAATATGTTTAATTTAAAACGGATTTTATGGAAAATTTTGATTTTATGAAAGGTTGAAGAATTTTTACTTGTTTTGGCATAAAATTTGGGGAAGTTGAAAAGTCAAAAAATTTTAAATTTCCAATAAGAAGGGTGGGAATGATTTTGATGAGGGTTTATAAAGGTGGAGATTTTTTGATCCAGATGCATTTTTGGGGCCAAAAAAAATAACTAAAATTAAATTATTTTATTTTTAAATTTTTCCCAAGTTTTAAAATCTCACCTTTAAAAAAACTTGAAAAAAATAAATAGTTTTTTTTCCCCTGGGGAAATGAAGAGAAGGTCCTACAACATTTTTTGGGTTAATTGCATTAAAAATTAGATATTGTGTAAATGGAATGTATTTTTCTTTTCGGAAAGCTTTCGACCTTTGATAAATTCGTTCAGGTTTCATGGCCTTGGTATAGAATTGGGAAAAAAAAATTCGAAAGGTACTAGTACTTATGATTATATATTTTTATAATCGAGTTTTGGCAAAAAGCTGAAAAAAATAGCAAGAAAAATCGAAATTTTGAGCCTTTTGTTGTACGCATTCGTAACTTGAAATTACAAAAGGGTCGCAAAAAAAAGGAACGAAATGAAGTAAAATCGGACAAGTGATGTATAAAAAAGTATTTTGGGATATAAAAATTACACAAACAAAAATTTTTGGCGACCAAAAATGACACACACCTTTATGAGTGAAAACCATTTTTGGAAAAAAAATGATTTTTCGCCATTTTTTCAAGATGGATGGTTTGAGGTGCAATTTTGAAAAATATCACGTTGTACATTGTGACTTAGTCGGTCATTTTAGGTTTTTGACCCCAAAAAAAATTCCCCCCCCCCCTCCCGTGAAACGGGAAAGTTTGTATATAAAGCTTTGTAGAAGGTGTATTTCAACATACTGACTTTCCCCAAAATCGGGGAATATTTGACCCCTTTTTTTTTGGGGGGTGAGGGGGTTCAAATTTTCGTTTTTTTCGGCTATAACTTCAAAATTACGTATTACGAAAAAAAAGTTGAACAAAAATTGTAGAGAAGAAGAAGAAAACAATAATTGTTATTTCAATTTCTTTCCTGGAGGTCCAGGAAGGGAGCTAGTGGACTTCAGAAAAAAATCAATTTGAAACTTTCCCAATTATCAGACAAAAATTCGAAAAATCGGGGAAATCGACTTTTTTAGGAGCGGCTCTTTGCATAGTACATCCTATTACTATATTAGAATAAAGAAAAATGACACTTCCGACCCCTTATCTCCAAAGTAAAGGGGGGGGGACCCCCTGTAGAAAAAAGTTGCCGGTTTCCCATGGAAGTATCTCAGATACAGGTGAAAAATTCGAAAAAATTGTTAAAACAAACGTTTGTAGAGCGTTTAAAGGACAAACATTTTCCTTTTTTTACATTTTTTCAAACGTGGTCTTGGGCGCAGAGCTAGCAAAAAGAAAAAAGATCGACGCGGGGTTCGAAAAATTTTTCATCAACTCAATAAATTACACGTGTGTAGGCCTGGTATAAAATCTAGCTGAACCAATAGCCCAACAAGTGGGTTTCTAGGGTTTTCGTGGTCGCTAAAGTCGATTTTGTATAATCATCTAACCCCTGGACCCAAAATTGGACCCCAAAAGAGAGGGTTTAAAATTTTTGAGAAATTTTCGAATAACGCTGCGTCGATCTTCTTTCTTTTGCAATTAGCTCAGTCCCAAGACCACGTTAGAAAAAATGTAAAAAAAGGAAAATGTTCGTCTTTTTAACGCTCTATAACGTTTCTTTGAGCCAATTTTCGAATTTTTCACTGTAGCTGAGATATTCCAGGGGGAGGAAACTGCAACTTTTTTGTACAGGGGGTCCACCCCCTACTTGAGATGAGGGGTCGGAAGTTCATTTTTTCTTATTCCTACATAGTAAAGGATGTACTATGCAAAAGAGCCGCCTCCTAAAAAGTCGATTTTCCCCGATTTTTTCATAATTTTTCTGATAATGGGAAATTTTCAAAATGATTTTTCTGAAGCCCCTAGCTCCCTTCCATGAACTCCTAGGAAAAAATTGTTAATAACAAAATTATTTGTTTTTTTATTTTCTACAATTTTTGTTCCAACTATTTTTTCGTAAATACGTAATTTTGAAAGTTATAGCCGAAAAACGAAAATTTGAACCCCCTCGCCCCCAAAAGGGGGTCAAAATATTCACCGATTTTAGGGAAAGTCGGGTATGTTGAAATACACCCTCTACAAAGCTTATATACGAACTTTCCCGTTTCCGGGAATTTTTTTTGGCTTTTGGCTTTTTTCAAGCTAAATCGTCCGTACTAACTAGGTACATGTAATATTTTTTTCTTAATACACGCTATGAAAGTTTAACATTACTCCCGCTACGCAGCATACGAAAGTACACCATTTTAGAGAAGGGTACTTTTCATCACACTGCGATGAAAAGTAGTACTTTTCATCGCACTACAATAGCGCACTCTATGAATTATTTGTTTTTGATTGAAAAGAAACTTGCATAAATTTTGATAGAATTTTTCAAAAACGCTTCTTTATGTGTATTAAGAAAAATATCTTACAATGTAGGAGGTGAGAGTGAACTATTTCTTGTCTCGTGCGATGGCTTCACTCGCCTACGGCTCGTTTCGCCAACATTCGCACTCGACAAGAAATGGTTCACTTTCACCTCCTATATAGTAATATACTATTTTTCAGAATTGCACCTCTAAACCATCATATAGAAAACTTGATTTGAAGTTTTCAAACACGAGTTTCAGCTAGAAGAAATTATCGAAAAATTTTTTCATACCACCCACTTATACCCCCCAGTATAGTGTATCACCCACGTAAGTTTGAAAAAATTTGGTTGAAAACTCGCGAAAATAAAAATTCTTAATGAAAAGGCTGAAAAAAGAACATTTTGGCCCATAACTAAGGATAGGAGAGGGGTAGGGGGCCAAAAAATTTTCCACAAGGTTTTCAGACCAAAAGAACCAACTTCCATCGGTCAGTTTCGAATTTCAGCTCGGGGGCAGATTCACCTATCTTAACCGCCGCGCCGGTACCCTTCAGGTAATTGAGCTTATTTTATAGGTTAAAAAAATTGGACTCATTTTCGAAGTCACTTTGAATTTAATGGAAATTACACGTACGTAAGTCAAAATGTAGGTAATCGGCAACTGAAAATTATTTTAAAAATTTCATCAAAATAATTCGTTGTGATCATAAATTTTATTTGGCTCGATTTCAAAGTTTTCGAGTGAACAGGTAATTTCAATTTGATAAAGACAAAAAAATCATAAAATTCGTAATTTATAACCTTTCAATCCCATTGTAGAACGCAAAAAGTGGTATCCAGTTTTGAGGATAATGGTTCAGGGAGGTGAGAAAACTCAAATCGCACCTTTTTAGGTGTAACCAAGGTTCCCAGCAGAAAGTAATATCCAAAAGTGGCGAAACCCCGTTTTTCTCGAAAATGATCCCACTTTGAGGTTTTGCCAATTTTTGTCAAAATATGGGGTATGTTTTTCTTTCGATTCACTTCAATACGTACTTATATTTTATTTCGACGTTTGAAATTCGATTCAGTTTATGAGTAAGACGCTTGCTACAACAGTTGACTTTGACACCGACAGATGTTCAATCGCAAAAGTAGTTCAAAACCAAACAATTTGAATCATACAATAAACCGTTTAATATTTCAGGTTTCGCGGTTGCCTGCAATTGTGTACTATATTAATCATTCAGCTTTCAAAGGAAAAGATTAATGAGTGTTTTTCATAAACTCGGGCTGACTTCGTTTCGTGTACCTACCTACTACATAAGCACTTCATAAAGTAAATTTTCAACATTTGAGCTATGTCTAAAACAATATATTAAATACCAGTTTGAGCTATTCAGAATTTAGTTCCCACAAACGCATATTTCGAAGACGACGTCGATATCTCGAGGTTTATATTTTGCTGAGAAATGATTTTATTGTGGGTTTCGGTGATTTTCGTGTTGTTAGAAGTAACCATCGCATCAGGCGAGTACCCTAATACGCTTGTGAATTCATTTTTTATAGAATATTTATTGATACAAAATCAGTGTCCATTTCATCCTAAGGGTATAGGTACATTCATTTCAGAGTTGGGTAAAATTCGGGTTAGAAGGATTTCAAATCCCAAAACCCAAATCATCGGCAAAAATGAATTTGAAATCCAAAGTCCAAAATCCTTTCAGAAAGCGATTTAAAATCCGAAATTCAAAATCCGAAATCCATCCAAATTTTCACACTGTGTACTATTTCTCAGATTTTTGTCGAATTTTGGTCAAGAAAACGGGAAAATTTTCCAAACACTTCTAAAATTCGTCGAAAATTTACATTTTAAGAAATTTTTTTTAGAAACTTTGAAAATAACATGAAAAATTTGCAAAAGAGGACGTATTTTTCAGGTCAAAAATCTTCTACTGTTTCCAAATTGACTTCAAACTTTTTGCATTGTGTCCTTTTTTTTTTCAAAATTTTGTTCAATTTCTGGCCAAAAAAACGGAAAAATTCTAAAAATTTTTAGAGTTTAGAGTAATTTTACATTAAATATAGCAAAAGAAAACTTTCTTTAGGTCAAATTTCTTCCTTTTTTTCTAAATCAACATGAAAGTATTTGCACTGTGTCCCATTTTTTCAAAAATAAAATACCATGATGCCTGAACCTAAAACCTGAATACTGATCACCGGATCACGGAACATAAAAAGTTTTGGATTTTAAAATAAAGGATTTTGAAAGAAATAGGATTTCAAATCCGAAATCCGAAATTCGTTGCAAAAATGGATTTAAATCCAAAATCCGCGGATTTTGAGATTTTTTGGATTTTAAATCCGGAAGGATTTAAATCCTGCCCAACCCTGATTCATTCAAACCAAATTTAATTTGGATATAATTTATGATTTTTTCAACTTTCAGATGTTTATGCATTGCGCAAAAACTATGTAGATTCACCATTAGCACTAACACAGAAACGCGACTCATCAAAAATAGAACTCGCAATACCTTACAAATCAAAATTAAAATATGTCTGGGATCACTATTATTATGCTGAATATGCTCACGATACTTCTGTAGACGAGGCCGGGCCCGTTGAAGAATTCATGATTACATGTTCTGCATGGTCCAGTAATTCTGAGGAACGTAAAGTTGAATCCAAATGGATACAAAACAATCATATGCCGTACTATGTAGGATTATTCCTTTTGGATGTATACTATTACAATGATGAAGATGACTTTTACCAATGTAATTCCTCTACTAAACCTGCCATTGAAAAAGTGGTAACGAAAAATGAAGTCGGAGAAGTGCAATATTGCGGCCAATTAGATGCAGAAATTTACAACGTGGGATTTTGGGTAAAATATTTTCATTATTGAAAATAATTTTTTGTTACGTACCTACGTAAGATATATATTAGGGTGTCTCAGGAAAAATCAAAGTTGAAATTTCGGGGCGCATACCCTCTAAATTTTTTACTTTTACCCCTAAAACATATTTAAGCTTAGTTACCACCCGATTGAAGCACGTTTACCCATGCCACCATGGCCTCAAAGTCATGTCATAAGTCACGGATTTTAGGAAATTTTCAAAGTGCCTTTACTCTTTCAATTTTCAATTTAGATGAAAAATATGTAGAACCTTTCTTGTTGTACATAAAAAGATCTACAAAAAAAGTTATATAAAATTTTTGCCTAAGTCGAAAATGAAGGCGCTACGATACTTTGAAATTTGGAAAAAATTTTTAAAATTTAGGAATTTTCAAAGTGCCGTAACTCGTTCAATTTTCAGTTAAGGTGAATTATGTGTAAAACATTTTTTGTTGCTCATAAAAAGTTCTACGAAAAAGGTCATATGTGATGTGGAAACAAGAAATGAGGTTAAGAGGCTTATTTTTGAGTTAACAGTGGTACTGGGTACTTTCGACCCTTAAAAAACGATTCAGAATGGTTTCAGACCCTCAGCCCTATTGACAATATCGCGTTTTTGAAATAGCGCTTTTCTGAGAAAATAGCGCTCGCCAAACGCCTGTGCAGAACGTATGCGCAGTAGAAATCGCGTTTTTAAAGCGCCAAACGCAAAAAAAAGCGCCATTGTTTTTAGAAATTTACTTCAAAAACCAAAAGCACCATAAGCATTATTATACAAAAAAACTGAATAAATCAACGTTAATGGCTTGAATCTTGTTCTAGATCAATGCTAAATAAATTCTTTATTTAAAACGAACGAGTAATAATTGAATCAACCAATTTTTCACCTTTATCAGAAATTACCAATTGATTGAAAACAAAAGTCTTCAATTAGAGAAAATAAACAAACGAACACAGAACCATCTATTTTTTGGATGTAAATAGCGTTGGCGCAGCGCTATTTTCTCAAAAAAACGCCTGTCAATAGCGCTTTTTACAGCGTTTAGCGTTTTTCTTTGTCAATAGGGAGGAGGCTTGCATCACCCTTAAAAACGCAATTTGAAGAAAATTTTTTTTTTCTTGGCAATCGGTTTTTTTGGAAAGACAAAATGTGGTTAAGGTAACATGAAATAACTCCCAAGATAACTTGTTCGAAGCAGCAAGGTCCAACGATTATTTTCTACCAAATTTCATGAAGGTACGAGGTATACGTTCAGTGTTACACGAAAAAATGTAAAAAAATCCTCGCCTCAAACTTTAAACCTAATTTCCCAGAAAAGTGACTTTTCCCCTTAACCTCATTTCTTCTTCCCACATCACATATACAATTTTCGCCTAGGTCGGAAATTAAAGGTGCTACGATGCATGAAAATTGAAACTAGACACACTGTGTCATAATAGCGGACTTCCTTTTTATTTTGTGCATTGTCAAACAAGAAAATTTGACCAGAGGGCAGGCCACCGAGATACGTAATTTTATCAGGCCACTTCGTTTCATTCAGTCTAAACACCCCCCCCCCCTCCCCCCAAAAATAATAATTTTTTTCAATATTTTGGAATTTTTTTCCTAAAAAATAATTTTACACTGTGAAATGGGTATTCAGAGGCCTTCCAAAGCGATATGCTCCATGGGGGAGGGATGAGGACTTCAAATTTTCCAACTATTTTTTTTTTTCAAAATTATACTTACCAGTGACTTTAAAAAACTATACCTGCTTCAGAATCTAAATGATCTCCTCCATTCTGAATAAATCGATTTTTTTTTGAAAATTCCATTCAAAATCACTATTAAGTGGGTGCTTTGATAAATTACAACAAATTTTTTCCGTTTCAAAACATTCAGTTTTCTGTAGTGGAAAGCAAAAAATTTCATATCGCCATTTTGAGAATAAATTATGTAATTAAATTTGTTGAGCCCGAGAGAAGCGAGGGCAAAAATTTTTGAAGAAAAAGATATTCGGAATTAGACATTTTTACACTAAAATTCGTGCTATGTTCATGCTACTTTTATGGCTTCCAAAAAAATTGAAAATTTTGGTCGAGATTGTCCATAAGTTTCATAAAACATAAATGAGGTGGACAAATTTTTTCCACCTGAAAATATTCAATTGTCTGTGTCGGATAGAAAGACTAAGTTGAAGTTTTATATCATTATTACGAAAATAAAGTACTTACCTACATAAATGTATTTACTGAGCCCGAGCGAAGCAAGGGAAACAATTTTTCAAGAAAAATGCATTCAAAAATTGATTTTTTCTCTTTTTTGTAAAATCGAAATCAAAATTTTAGTATTGAAAGGGAAGCGAAATTCTTAGTTCCTTTTTGATAACTTGGGTAACATATTTTTAGCGTATGCCCGAGCAACGCGAGGGCAACGATTTGAAAAATTGATGATTTTCAAAAGGCAAACAGTGCGTTTTTCAATGGTTTGTTGTGTCGAAAAATTCCATAACTGTGGAATCGTGCTTTTCTGTTTTTTTGCTACATGGCAAAAATTGGTGTTTTTCCTTTATTTCGTGCCTCTTTGTGCAAAATTTGTCAACGTCGCGTCGTGAGAAAATTTCTAAAAAAAAAAAAGTCAAAAGTTGTTGTATAAGATTACAAATTTTCTGAAAAAGTCTGCAAATTTCGTTTCAAATAGATACATTTTTAAAAATTTTGGGACTTCTGGAAAAAAATTGTCGATTCTCAGCCTAACCTGATTTACTGCGTTTTTACTTCTAAAGACGTTTACTGCTTCCTGCAGTACTAATTTGTAAGGTGAAATGGAAATATATTTTTGTCTACTTATAATACATGAATTATAACACAAGTCAACAAACAAAAAAAAAAAGTTCTGTGTTTCAGTTATCATGGCCAAATTCTGATTCTAGACATCAAAATACACCAATATGCTCATTCGTGGCTTCCAAAGTTTGCTCGGGGGATGGGGGGGGGGCAAAAATGTGATTTTTCAAAAACAATACACACAAAATTGAGAAAAATTGAAAAAAAATTGAAAAACTTTTTTTTTGATCCGATCTTATAGAAAATTTTACGCTGAATCGAATGCCGCAAATCGCAGACCTCTATCTCTTTTTAAAAAAAAGTTACGGTTAAAACTTTCCTAAATTATGTGAAAAAATCACATTTTTTCCCCGCCTTGCTCACCGAAAAGTGAGATTTCTGAGAAATCTAAGCGTTCTACGACCATAATAATCATGACAAAAGTTGTAGAGAATTAAATTTCCTATCGGATAAGTGCATTTAGATTTTTTCAAGAGACGTAGTTTTCGAGATATTCTCGAGTAAAGTTGAACATTAGTTGAGGCAATTGAGAAAAAAAGAGAAATGAAGCAATTTTTGGCTGTCAAAAGTGTTGCAGCGAAAAATTGTGGGAAGTCGCGGTAACTCCTAAAGGTTAGTCACCTTCCATAATTTTTCGCTCCCTTGATTACCCCGGCCATGGAAATTGTTCATTCGAGTGTCTTTCGACATAATCTGACCAAAATTGTTATTTTGTTGGAAATATCATCTTAAAACTTCTTATAGAAAGGTGGAAAAAAACATCGAAAAAAGTATTTTTTATGGATTTCATTTTTTTGTTGCACCATTTT
>JAVBJF010001545.1:0-12263 GCA_033439095.1 Pseudococcus viburni | reverse complement strand
GGCCTTTTTTAGGTCAAAAAAATGCAACTTTTGCAGAAAAAGGTTAAAAATTAAAAAGTGATACACCATTCGATTCGTCTCGACGAGAGGATTCCGAAAATGCCCTCGTTTTTGCATTTTGGTCGATTTTACTCAAAGTTGTGGTGAGTTTTCTGCAAAGGAATGATTTTTCAGTTCAAAAAAATGCAACTTTTGCAGAAAAAAGGTTAAAATTAAAAAGTGATTACACCATTCGATTCGTCTCGACGAGGGAGGATTCCGAAAATGCCCTCGTTTTTGCATTTTCGTCGATTTTTATCAAAGTTATGCTGATTTTTCTGCAAAGGAACTGATTTTTCAGTTCAAAAAAATGCAACTTTCGCGAAAAAAGCTCAAAATGTAAACGTGAATACACCATTCGATTCGTCTCGACGAGAGGATTCCGAAAATGCCCTCGTTTTTGCATTTTCGTCAATTTTAGTCAGAGTTATGGTGCTTTTTCAGCAGAAAAAATGCAACTTTCGTGAAAAAAAAATGCAACTTTCGCGAAAAAAGGCCAAATCTGACTTTTTCCCCACAATTTTTTTGAAAATCATAAAAAAATTGTTTAATTTGATGAAAAATTGTGTAAAATTTTGAAAATTTCCGTAGAAAAGTGTCTTTTTGTTGTTGAAAAATTGCGTGAAATGTTGCTCAAAATTGTCGAAAAATTGTTTTTTAATTTGATGAAAAATTGTGTAAAATGTTGAAAAATTGCGTGAAATGTTGCTCAAGTTGTCGAAAAATTGTTAAATTTGATGAAAAATTGTGTAAAATGTTGAAAATTAGCGTAGAAAAGTGTTTTACATGTTGAAAAATTGCGTAAATTGTTGCTTAAAAGGTGGAAAAATTGCCTAAATTGATAAAAAAGTGTGTAAAACATTGAAAAAATTCGTAAAATTGCTTCAATTGTCGAGAAATCTTGCATAAATTGATGAAAAATTGTGTGAAATGTTTAAAAAAATTTGTAAAATTGATTCAAATTGTCGAAAAATTGTTTAATTTGATGAAAAATTGTGTAAAATGTTGAAAAATTGCGTGAAATGTTTGCTCAAGTTGTCGAAAAATTGTTAAATTTGATGAAAAATTGTGTAAAATGTTGGGAAAAAAGTCGTAAAATTGCATTAATTTGTCGAAAAATTGTTTAAATTGTTGAAAATTGTGTGAAAAAGTCGAGATATTTGTTAAAAATTGAGAGAATTGTCGAAAAACTGCAACAATTCATGCAATTTTTCAACATTTGAAGCAATTTTACAACTTTTTTTCAACATTTCACACAATTTTTCATCAATTTATGCAAGATTTCTCGACAATTGAAGCAATTTTACGACTTTTTTCAATGTTTTACACACTTTTTCATCAATTTAGGCAATTTTTCCACCTTTTAGGCAACAATTTACGCAATTTTTCAACATGTAAAACACTTTTCTACGCTAATTTTCAACATTTTACACAATTTTTCATCAAATTTAACAATTTTTCGACAACTTGAGCAACATTTCACGCAATTTTTCAACATTTTACACAATTTTTCATCAAATTAAACAATTTTTTTATGATTTTCAAAAAAATTGTGGGGAAAAAGTCAGATTTGGCCTTTTTTCGCGAAAGTTGCATTTTTTTTCACGAAAGTTGCACTTTTTCTGCTGAAAAAGCACCATAACTCTGACTAAAATTGACGAAAATGCAAAAACGAGGGCATTTTCGGAATCCTCTCGTCGAGACGAATCGAATGGTGTATTCACGTTTACATTTTGAGCTTTTTTCGCGAAAGTTGCATTTTTTTCACGAAAGTTGCATTTTTTTTACCGAAAAAAAGGCCATAACTCGTCAACAAAGGCTCGGCGAACACAACGGTCGCCGGATTCGGAATCAGCGACCTCGAATTAGTCGAAAACGACACAAATCTCGAATTTTTTGAAAATCATCAAAATCCAAAAAAATCATAAGGGGTTAGTTCATGGTTTTTTCGAAAATTGATGATTTTCAAAAAAATCGAGATTTGTGTCGTTTTCGACTAATTCGAGGTCGCTGATTCCGAATCCGGCGACCGTTTTGTTCGCCGAGCCTTTGTTGACGAGTTATGGCCTTTTTTTCGGTAAAAAAAAGGAAACTTTTGCGAAAAAAGCTCAAAAACAAAAAGTAAATACACCATTCGATTCGTCTCGACGAGAGGATTCCGAAAATGCCCTCGTTTTTGCATTTTGGTCGATTTTACTTAAAGTTGTGGTGAGTTTTCTGCAAAGGAACTGATTTTTCAGTTCAAAAAAATGCAACTTTTGCAGAAAAAGGTTAAAATTAAAAAGTGATTACACCATTCGATTCGTCTCGACGAGAGGATTCCGAAAATGCCCTCGTTTTTGCATTTTGGTCGATTTTACTCAAAGTTGTGGTGAGTTTTCTGCAAAGGAACTGATTTTTCAGTTCAAAAAAATGCAACTTTTGCAGAAAAAGGTTAAAATTAAAAAGTGATTACACCATTCGATTCGTCTCGACGAGAGGATTCCGAAAATGCCCTCGTTTTTGCATTTTCGTCGATTTTTATCAAAGTTATGCTGATTTTTCTGCAAAGGAACTGATTTTTCAGTTCAAAAAAATGCAACTTTCGCGAAAAAAGCTCAAAATGTAAACGTGAATACACCATTCGATTCGTCTCGACGAGAGGATTCCGAAAATGCCCTCGTTTTTGCATTTTCGTCGATTTTTATCAAAGTTATGCTGATTTTTCTGCAAAGGAACTGATTTTTCAGTTCAAAAAAATGCAACTTTCGCGAAAAAAGCTCAAAATGTAAACGTGAATACACCATTCGATTCGTCTCGACGAGAGGATTCCGAAAATGCCCTCGTTTTTTGCATTTTGGTCGATTTTACTTAAAGTTGTGGTGAGTTTTCTGCAAAGGAACTGATTTTTCAGTTCAAAAAAATGCAACTTTTGCAGAAAAAGGTTAAAATTAAAAAGTGATTACACCATTCGATTCGTCTCGACGAGAGGATTCCGAAAATGCCCTCGTTTTTGCATTTTGGTCGATTTTACTCAAAGTTGGGGTGAGTTTTCTGCAAAGGAACTGATTTTTCAGTTCAAAAAAATGCAACTTTTGCAGAAAAAGGTTAAAATTAAAAAGTGATTACACCATTCGATTCGTCTCGACGAGAGGATTCCGAAAATGCCCTCGTTTTTGCATTTTCGTCGATTTTTATCAAAGTTATGCTGATTTGTCTGCAAAGGAACTGATTTTTCAGTTCAAAAAAATGCAACTTTCGCGAAAAAAGCTCAAAATGTAAACGTGAATACACCATTCGATTCGTCTCGACGAGAGGATTCCGAAAATGCCCTCGTTTTTGCATTTTCGTCAATTTTAGTCAGAGTTATGGTGCTTTTTCAGCAGAAAAAATGCAACTTTCGTGAAAAAAAATGCAACTTTCGCGAAAAAAGGCCAAATCTGACTTTTTCCCCACAATTTTTTTGAAAATCATAAAAAAATTGTTTAATTTGATGAAAAATTGTGTAAAATTTTGAAAATTTCCGTAGAAAAGTGTCTTTTTTGTTGAAAAATTGCGTGAAATGTTGAAAATTAGCGTAGAAAAGTGTTTTACATGTTGAAAAATTGCGTAAATTGTTGCTTAAAAGGTGGAAAAATTGCCTAAATTGATGAAAAAGTGTGTAAAACATTGAAAAAATTTGTAAAATTGCTTCAATTGTCGAGAAATCCTGCATAAATTGATGAAAAATTGTGTGAAATGTTGAAAAAAAGTTGTAAAATTGCTTCAAATTGTCGAAAAATTGTTTTATTTGATGAAAAATTGTGTAAAATGTTGAAAAATTGCGTGAAATGTTGCTCAAGTTGTCGAAAAATTGTTAAATTTGATGAAAAATTGTGTAAAATGTTGGGAAAAAAGTCGTAAAATTGCATTAATTTGTCGAAAAATTGTTTAAATTGTTGAAAATTGTGTGAAAAAGTCGAGATATTTGTTAAAAATTGAGAGAATTGTCGAAAAACTGCAACAATTCATGCAATTTTTCAACATTTGAAGCAATTTTACAACTTTTTTTCAACATTTCACACAATTTTTCATCAATTTATGCAAGATTTCTCGACAATTGAAGCAATTTTACGACTTTTTTCAATGTTTTACACACTTTTTCATCAATTTAGGCAATTTTTCCACCTTTTAGGCAACAATTTACGCAATTTTTCAACATGTAAAACACTTTTCTACGCTAATTTTCAACATTTTACACAATTTTTCATCAAATTTAACAATTTTTCGACAACTTGAGCAACATTTCACGCAATTTTTCAACATTTTACACAATTTTTCATCAAATTAAACAATTTTTTTATGATTTTCAAAAAAATTGTGGGGAAAAAGTCAGATTTGGGCTTTTTTCGCGAAAGTTGCATTTTTTTTCACGAAAGTTGCACTTTTTCTGCTGAAAAACGCACCATAACTCTGACTAAAATTGACGAAAATGCAAAAACGAGGGCATTTTCGGAATCCTCTCGTCGAGACGAATCGAATGGTGTATTCACGTTTACATTTTGAGCTTTTTTCGCGAAAGTTGCATTTTTTTCACGAAAGTTGCATTTTTTTTACCGAAAAAAAGGCCATAACTCGTCAACAAAGGCTCGGCGAACAAAACGGTCGCCGGATTCGGAATCAGCGACCTCGAATTAGTCGAAAACGACACAAATCTCGAATTTTTCGAAAATCATCAAAATCCAAAAAAATCATAAGGGGTTAGTTCATGGTTTTTTCGAAAATTGATGATTTTCAAAAAAATCGAGATTTGTGTCGTTTTCGACTAATTCGAGGTCGCTGATTCCGAATCCGGCGACCGTTTTGTTCGCCGAGCCTTTGTTGACGAGTTATGGCCTTTTTTTCGGGAAAAAAAAGGCAACTTTTGCGAAAAAAGCTCAAAAACAAAAAGTAAATACACCATTCGATTCGTCTCGACGAGAGGATTCCGAAAATGCCCTCGTTTTTGCATTTTGGTCGATTTTACTTAAAGTTGTGGTGAGTTTTCTGCAAAGGAACTGATTTTTCAGTTCAAAAAAATGCAACTTTTGCAGAAAAAGGTTAAAATTAAAAAGTGATTACACCATTCGATTCGTCTCGACGAGAGGATTCCGAAAATGTCCTCGTTTTTGCTTTTGGTCGATTTTACTCAAAGTTGTCGTGAGTTTTCTGCAAAGGAACTGATTTTTCAGTTCAAAAAAATGCAACTTTTGCAGAAAAAGGTTAAAATTAAAAAGTGATTACACCATTCGATTCGTCTCGACGAGAGGATTCCGAAAATGCCCTCGTTTTTGCATTTTCGTCGATTTTTATCAAAGTTATGCTGATTTTTCTGCAAAGGAACTGATTTTTCAGTTCAAAAAAATGCAACTTTCGCGAAAAAAGCTCAAAATGTAAACGTGAATACACCATTCGATTCGTCTCGACGAGAGGATTCCGAAAATGCCCTCGTTTTTGTATTTTCGTCAATTTTAGTCAGAGTTATGGTGCTTTTTCAGCAGAAAAAATGCAACTTTCGTGAAAAAAATGCAACTTTCGCGAAAAAAGCTCAAAATGTAAACGTGAGTACACCATTCGATTCGTCTCGACGAGAGGATTCCGAAAATGCCCTCGTTTTTTGCATTTTCGTCAATTTTAGTCAGAGTTATGGTGCTTTTTCAGCAGAAAAAATGCAACTTTCGTGAAAAAAATGCAACTTTCGCGAAAAAAGCTCAAAATGTAAACGTGAATACACCATTCGAATCGTCTCGACGAGAGGATTCCGAAAATGCCCTCGTTTTTTTCATTTTCGTCAATTTTAGTCAGAGTTATGGTGCTTTTTCAGCAGAAAAAATGCAACTTTCGTGAAAAAAAATGCAACTTTCGCGAAAAAAGGCCAAATCTGACTTTTTCCCCACAATTTTTTTGATAATCATAAAAAAATTGTTTAATTTGATGAAAAATTGTGTAAAATTTTGAAAATTTCCGTAGAAAAGTGTCTTTTTTGTTGAAAAATTGCGTGAAATGTTGCTCAAATTGTCGAAAAATTGTTTAATTTGATGAAAAATTGTGTAAAATGTTGAAAAATTGCGCGAAATGTTGCTCAAGTTGTCGAAAAAATTGTTAAATTTGATGAAAAATTGTGTAAAATGTTGAAAATTAGCGTAGAAAAAGTGTTTTACATGTTGAAAAATTGCGTAAATTGTTGCTTAAAAGGTGGAAAAATTGCCTAAATTGATAAAAAAGTGTGTTAAAACATTGAAAAAATTCGTAAAATTGCTTCAATTGTCGAGAAATCTTGCATAAATTGATGAAAAATTGTGTGAAATGTTGAAAAAAAGTTGTAAAATTGCTTCAAATTGTCGAAAAATTGTTTAATTTGATGAAAAATTGTGTAAAATGTTGAAAAATTGCGTGAAATGTTGCTCAAGTTGTCGAAAAATTGTTAAATTTGATGAAAAATTGTGTAAAATGTTGAAAATTAGCGTAGAAAAGTGTTTTACATGTTGAAAAATTGCGTAAATTGTTGCTTAAAAGGTGGAAAAATTGCCTAAATTGATAAAAAAGTGTGTAAAACATTGAAAAAATTCGTAAAATTGCTTCAATTGTCGAGAAATCTTGCATAAATTGATGAAAAATTGTGTGAAATGTTGAAAAAAAAGTTGTAAAATTGCTTCAAATTGTCGAAAAATTGTTTAATTTGATGAAAAATTGTGTAAAATGTTGAAAAATTGCGTGAAATGTTGCTCAAGTTGTCGAAAAATTGTTAAATTTGATGAAAAATTGTGTAAAATGTTGGGAAAAAAGTCGTAAAATTGCATTAATTTGTCGAAAAATTGTTTAAATTGTTGAAAATTGTGTGAAAAAGTCGAGATATTTGTTAAAAATTGAGAGAATTGTCGAAAAACTGCAACAATTCATGCAATTTTTCAACATTTGAAGCAATTTTACAACTTTTTTTCAACATTTCACACAATTTTTCATCAATTTATGCAAGATTTCTCGACAATTGAAGCAATTTTACGACTTTTTTCAATGTTTTACACACTTTTTCATCAATTTAGGCAATTTTTCCACCTTTTAGGCAACAATTTACGCAATTTTTCAACATGTAAAACACTTTTCTACGCTAATTTTCAACATTTTACACAATTTTTCATCAAATTTAACAATTTTTCGACAACTTGAGCAACATTTCACGCAATTTTTCAACATTTTACACAATTTTTCATCAAATTAAACAATTTTTTTATGATTTTCAAAAAAATTGTGGGGAAAAATTCAGATTTGGGCTTTTTTCGCGAAAGTTGCATTTTTTTTCACGAAAGTTGCACTTTTTCTGCTGAAAAAGCACCATAACTCTGACTAAAATTGACGAAAATGCAAAAACGAGGGCATTTTCGGAATCCTCTCGTCGAGACGAATCGAATGGTGTATTCACGTTTACATTTTGAGCTTTTTTCGCGAAAGTTGCATTTTTTTCACGAAAGCTGCATTTTTTTTACCGAAAAAAAGGCCATAACTCGTCAACAAAGGCTCGGCGAACAAAACGGTCGCCGGATTCGGAATCAGCGACCTCGAATTAGTAGAAAACGACACAAATCTCGAATTTTTTGAAAATCATCAAAATCCAAAAAAATCATAAGGGGTTAGTTCATGGTTTTTTCGAAAATTGATGATTTTCAAAAAAATCGAGATTTGTGTCGTTTTCGACTAATTCGAGGTCGCTGATTCCGAATCCGGCGACCGTTTTGTTCGCCGAGCCTTTGTTGACGAGTTATGGCCTTTTTTTCGGTAAAAAAAAGGCAACTTTTGCGAAAAAAGCTCAAAAACAAAAAGTAAATACACCATTCGATTCGTCTCGACGAGAGGATTCCGAAAATGCCCTCGTTTTTGCATTTTGGTCGATTTTACTTAAAGTTGTGGTGAGTTTTCTGCAAAGGAACTGATTTTTCAGTTCAAAAAAATGCAACTTTTGCAGAAAAAGGTTAAAATTAAAAAGTGATTACACCATTCGATTCGTCTCGACGAGAGGATTCCGAAAATGCCCTCGTTTTTGCATTTTCGTCGATTTTACTCAAAGTTGTGGTGAGTTTTCTGCAAAGAAACTGATTTTTCAGTTCAAAAAAATGCAACTTTCGCGAAAAAAGCTCAAAATGTAAACGTGAATACACCATTCGATTCGTCTCGACGAAAGGATTCCGAAAATGCCCTCGTTTTTGTATTTTCGTCAATTTTAGTCAGAGTTATGGTGCTTTTTCAGCAGAAAAAATGCAACTTTCGTGAAAAAAATGCAACATTCGCGAAAAAAGCTCAAAATGTAAACGTGAGTACACCATTCGATTCGTCTCGACGAGAGGATTCCGAAAATGCCCTCGTTTTTGCATTTTCGTCAATTTTAGTCAGAGTTATGGTGCTTTTTCAGCAGAAAAAATGCAACTTTCGTGAAAAAAATGCAACTTTCGCGAAAAAAGCTCAAAATGTAAACGTGAATACACCATTCGATTCGTCTCGACGAGAGGATTCCGAAAATGCCCTCGTTTTTGCATTTTCGTCAATTTTAGTCAGAGTTATGGTGCTTTTTCAGCAGAAAAAATGCAACTTTCGTGAAAAAAAATGCAACTTTCGCGAAAAAAGGCCAAATCTGACTTTTTCCCCACAATTTTTTTGAAAATCATAAAAAAATTGTTTAATTTGATGAAAAATTGTGTAAAATTTTGAAAATTTCCGTAGAAAAGTGTCTTTTTTGTTGAAAAATTGCGTGAAATGTTGCTCAAATTGTCGAAAAATTGTTTAATTTGATTGAAAATTGTGTAAAATGTTGAAAAATTGCGTGAAATGTTGCTCAAGTTGTCGAAAAATTGTTAAATTTGATGAAAAATTGTGTAAAATGTTGAAAATTAGCGTAGAAAAGTGTTTTACATGTTGAAAAATTGCGTAAATTGTTGCTTAAAAGGTGGAAAAATTGCCTAAATTGATAAAAAAGTGTGTAAAACATTGAAAAAATTCGTAAAATTGCTTCAATTGTCGAGAAATCTTGCATAAATTGATGAAAAATTGTGTGAAATGTTGAAAAAAAGTTGTAAAATTGCTTCAAATTGTCGAAAAATTGTTTAATTTGATGAAAAATTGTGTAAAATGTTGAAAAATTGCGTGAAATGTTGCTCAAGTTGTCGAAAAATTGTTAAATTTGATGAAAAATTGTGTAAAATGTTGGGAAAAAAGTCGTAAAATTGCATTAATTTGTCGAAAAATTGTTTAAATTGTTGAAAATTGTGTGAAAAAGTCGAGATATTTGTTAAAAATTGAGAGAATTGTCGAAAAACTGCAACAATTCATGCAATTTTTCAACATTTGAAGCAATTTTACAACTTTTTTTTCAACATTTCACACAATTTTTCATCAATTTATGCAAGATTTCTCGACAATTGAAGCAATTTTACGACTTTTTTCAATGTTTTACACACTTTTTCATCAATTTAGGCAATTTTTCCACCTTTTAGGCAACAATTTACGCAATTTTTCAACATGTAAAAAACTCTTCTCTACGCTAATTTTCAACATTTTACACAATTTTTCATCAAATTTAACAATTTTTCGACAACTTGAGCAACATTTCACGCAATTTTTCAACATTTTACACAATTTTTCATCAAATTAAACAATTTTTTTATGATTTTCAAAAAAATTGTGGGGAAAAAGTCAGATTTGGGCTTTTTTCGCGAAAGTTGCATTTTTTTTCACGAAAGTTGCACTTTTTCTGCTGAAAAAGCACCATAACTCTGACTAAAATTGACGAAAATGCAAAAACGAGGGCATTTTCGGAATCCTCTCGTCGAGACGATTCGAATGGTGTATTCACGTTTACATTTTGAGCTTTTTTCGCGAAAGTTGCATTTTTTTCACGAAAGCTGCATTTTTTTTACCGAAAAAAAGGCCATAACTCGTCAACAAAGGCTCGGCGAACAAAACGGTCGCCGGATTCGGAATCAGCGACCTCGAATTAGTCGAAAACGACACAAATCTCGAATTTTTTGAAATTCATCAAAATCCAAAAAAATCATAAGGGGTTAGTTCATGGTTTTTTCGAAAATTGATGATTTTCAAAAAAATCGAGATTTGTGTCGTTTTCGACTAATTCGAGGTCGCTGATTCCGAATCCGGCGACCGTTTTGTTCGCCGAGCCTTTGTTGACGAGTTATGGCCTTTTTTTCGGTAAAAAAAAGGCAACTTTTGCGAAAAAAGCTCAAAAACAAAAAGTAAATACACCATTCGATTCGTCTCGACGAGAGGATTCCGAAAATGCCCTCGTATTTGCATTTTGGTCGATTTTACTTAAAGTTGTGGTGAGTTTTCTGCAAAGGAACTGATTTTTCAGTTCAAAAAAATGCAACTTTTGCAGAAAAAGGTTAAAAATTAAAAAGTGATTACACCATTCCATTCGTCTCGACGAGAGGATTCCGAAAATGCCCTCGTTTTTGCATTTTGGTCGATTTTACTCAAAGTTGTGGTGAGTTTTCTGCAAAGGAACTGATTTTTCAGTTCAAAAAAATGCAACTTTTGCAGAAAAAGGTTAAAATTAAAAAGTGATTACACCATTCGATTCGTCTCGACGAGAGGATTCCGAAAATGCCCTCGTTTTTGCATTTTCGTCGATTTTTATCAAAGTTATGCTGATTTTTCTGCAAAGGAACTGATTTTTCAGTTCAAAAAAATGCAACTTTCGCGAAAAAAGCTCAAAATGTAAACGTGAATACACCATTCGATTCGTCTCGACGAGAGGATTCCGAAAATGCCCACGTTTTTGCATTTTCGTCGATTTTTATCAAAGTTATGCTGATTTTTCTGCAAAGGAACTGATTTTTCAGTTCAAAAAAATGCAACTTTCGCGAAAAAAGCTCAAAATGTAAACGTGAATACACCATTCGATTCGTCTCCACGAGAGGATTCCGAAAATGCCCTCGTTTTTGCATTTTCGTCAATTTTAGTCAGAATTATGGTGCTTTTTCAGCAGAAAAAATGCAACTTTCGTGAAAAAAAATGCAACTTTCGCGAAAAAAGGCCAAATCTGACTTTTTCCCCACAATTTTTTTGAAAATCATAAAAAAATTGTTTAATTTGATGAAAAATTGTGTAAAATTTTGAAAATTTCCGTAGAAAAGTGTCTTTTTTGTTGAAAAATTGCGTGAAATGTTGAAAATTAGCGTAGAAAAGTGTTTTACATGTTGAAAAATTGCGTAAATTGTTGCTTAAAAGGTGGAAAAATTGCCTAAATTGATAAAAAAGTGTGTAAAACATTGAAAAAATTCGTAAAATTGCTTCAATTGTCGAGAAATCTTGCATAAATTGATGAAAAATTGTGTGAAATGTTGAAAAAAAGTTGTAAAATTGCTTCAAATTGTCGAAAAATTGTTTAATTTGATGAAAAATTGTTTAAAATGTTGAAAAAATTCGTGAAATGTTGCTCAAGTTGTCGAAAAAATGTTTAATTTGATGAAAAATTGTGTAAAATGTTGGGAAAAAAGTCGTAAAATTGCATTAATTTGTCGAAAAATTGTTTAAATTGTTGAAAATTGTGTGAAAAAGTCGAGATATTTGTTAAAAATTGAGAGAATTGTCGAAAAACTGCAACAATTCATGCAATTTTTCAACATTTGAAGCAATTTTACAACTTTTTTTCAACATTTCACACAATTTTTCATCAATTTATGCAAGATTTCTCGACAATTGAAGCAATTTTACGACTTTTTTCAATGTTTTACACACTTTGTCATCAATTTAGGCAATTTTTCCACCTTTTAGGCAACAATTTACGCAATTTTTCAACATGTAAAACACTTTTCTACGCTAATTTTCAACATTTTACACAATTTTTCATCAAATTTAACAATTTTTCGACAACTTGAGCAACATTTCACGCAATTTTTCAACATTTTACACAATTTTTCATCAAATTAAACAATTTTTTTATGATTTTCAAAAAAATTGTGGGGAAAAAGTCAGATTTGGGCTTTTTTCGCGAAAGTTGCATTTTTTTTCACGAAAGTTGCACTTTTTCTGCTGAAAAAGCACCATAACTCTGACTAAAATTGACGAAAATGCAAAAACGAGGGCATTTTCGGAATCCTCTCGTCGAGACGAATCGAATGGTGTATTCACGTTTACATTTTGAGCTTTTTTCGCGAAAGTTGCATTTTTTTCACGAAAGCTGCATTTTTTTTACCGAAAAAAAGGCCATAACTCGTCAA
>JAVBJF010001544.1:0-12266 GCA_033439095.1 Pseudococcus viburni | reverse complement strand
ACAAAACTTTTGTGCCTCCAATAAAATCAAAAAAAATGTCTATCTATGTCCAAAAAATTTTAATCAAAATAATAAATAATATTGAATTAAAATCGGAATTAAAATTAAGTTTTTTTTCATTGAATGGGTCAAATTTTCATATTTTCATGGGCGATGAGGTAATTTTGAAATTTTAAAAATTAAGTATCCAAAATTCGAGAAATGAACTTTAGCTCCAGAAATTTTAGATATTCCAGCTCAAAGTAAAATTTTGAGCCCAAACAAAAATAAATCGAAAGTGAATCTCATATGTAAAATTTCAGATGCTGAAGTTCATTTTTCAAATTTTGGCGAATTTTTGAGATAAAAATTCAGCGAGTAATTTTTCATCGAAAAATATGACTCGAGGACTTTTTCACAACGTGATAAAAAAATATCCCATTAGAAGAATGTAAATTAGTGCATTCAACGTTATCTAAACTTTCAGAGATTGTGTACTCGAGTTTGAATGATTTTTCCATAACTTGCAATGACTTTGCAAAAACTGGGAAATTATTCAAAACTTCGCGTAATTTTCCTAAAGTAGAGCGAGTTCTTTCCACAGCCTGAACGATTTTCCAAAAATTGAGGAATTTTCCAAAACTTGGACAATTTTCTTAAAAAGAAAGATTCTTTACAAATCAAAAAATTTTGTACTTAAGGTTTCCCAAAAAAATAATAATTTCTCTAGAAATTGGGCTGTAGGTGAGTTTAATCCCGACGAAATACCCATGTGAAAGAATGGGCGAATAGATTACCATTTTTTTAAAGGTAGGTACGAGTTGAATCTCATTTTTTCTCAAAAATTTATTTCAACTCTGAATTTTTTTCAAATTCTAACTCCCAATTTTTTTTAAATTACCTATTCTTAGCTCTTAATTTTTTTCAAGTATTTCCAACGCCAGAATTTTCTTCAACCTAAAATTTTCTCAGATTTTTTCATGTTTAAAAAAATGTATTTTTCTGAAATTTTTCTCAAAATAGTTTTCAGCAGGTATTGAAAATATTCTTGAAAAAAGGATATTGCCACCAGGACACATTAGCAAATTTTAACAAAAAAATTGTCCCTGGAGAAAAAAATTGAAAAATCTGGGATAAGAAAATAGTTGAGCTGATTTTTTGATCATTCTCATAAAGAATTGATTGATTTAGATTGATTTTTGGGTTTTGGTTGAAATTGATTTTGTAGGTACTTGATTGAGAATTTTCAGCTCACTTTTAATTCGTATTCAGAAAAGCCGACAGATTGAACAGGATAACATTTTCTTTGATCGATAGCATAATTGAAAAATATGAAAATCTTCAATTTTTCAGCCTTAGGTATTCTCATTATTCATTAATTTCTTGAAAAATCATGAGGAAATACATTGGTTATAAAATAAATTTTGAAAATCTGGCACGAATGTTGAAAAATCGACTTTTGATTATAATAATCACTCAAGTATTGAAAAAGTTGATATTGAATGTTTAAAAATCGATCACCTTTCAAATGAATGAGAACTTGATTTTTGGTTTGAAAATTCAACTGTAACAGTTAATCATTAGAAATCGACCATAAAATTTTGAAAAACCAATTTTTAAACTTTTGAAAACACCAAAAATCAATCATCAAAATGTAGGTACATTTTTGTTGAAAATGGTTTATGAATTATTTGAATATTGACTATCGATTTTTCAGAAATCGAATAATGTCGATAGTTTCAAACTCGATTAGGTAATATCGATTGTTTCAAGATCGATCAATATCGATTGTTTTAAAATCGATTAATATCGAATGTTTCAAAATCGATTAATATCGGATGTTTCAAAATCGATTAGGTAATATCAATTGTTTCAAGATCGATTGTTTTAAAATCGATTAATATCGAATGTTTCAAAATCGATTAATATCGAATGTTTCAAAATCGATTAGGTAATATCAATTGTTTCAAGATCGATTAATATCGAATGTTTCAAAATCGAATAATATTGATCGTTTTAAAACCGATTAATATCGATTGTTTTAAAATCGATTATCGATTTTTGAAATTGATTGCTAGAGCGCCTAAGCACTGAACCAAAAAATACAACACTCTCACTCGATTGCTTGAAATTCGATTGTCGATTGTTTGAAAATCGATGATCGATCAATCGAAAATCGATAATCGATCAACTGAAAATCGATTATTGATTGTTTGTAAATTGATTATACATCGTTTCCCTATTTGTAAATCGACCATCGATAGGTTGTAGTGAATCGATCATCGATGACTTCTAAATCGATTGTTGTTTGAATATCGATTAATGATGGTTTGAAATATTGAAAACGATTTTCGGTGGTTTGATAATTCTTAAATTGGCAAAGATTTGAAATTTAAAATCAATATAACAAATAAAGAAATGTTAGAGTCGATTTTTCAAAAATCGGTGATAATTATTCACAAATCACACCTCTAGTGGAATAAAACTACATCTCAAAATAAATTAATTTTATTATTTCTAGTCCAAATTGAAAACAAAAAGATAAGCACGTTTCAGGAAAAAAAAAGGTTGATCAAATTTTTTTGAATGGAGGTGCGAAATCGATTACCTAGGTATTGCTTCTTCGGAAATCAATCATCGAGTCTTCAAATCCCAGTCTTCTTTTTCTCCAAAATTGGCCATAAATGTTTCAAAAAATTAATTGGGTAATCGATTTTTGAAATAATGAAAAAATCGATTGTTTGAACATTTTTTAAGATTCCTATCAAATGCCTAAAAAAAATACAATCGAACGTTTGAAAAATTTAACAACAAATTTCAAAAAGAACTTTTTGGCGGAAAATTTGTAAAAAGTTACCTAAATATCCACCAATTAAAACGCTTGATTTCAAATTGCTAGGAACATTCCGAGGACCTATTGCCTAGAAGGGGCGTAAAAATCTATGAAAATCCCAACTCCGATTTTCAATTCTTCCAACTGTAGGTACTTACTTGACACGTAGGTATATCACTCAAACTTGTTTTACCCTCCCAGGGTACTTAACTCACTACCTGTTAATTTTTTCCAAACGGAAACTTATTCTTACTTTTTACTGCTTTTCTCTTCTCTTCCTTCTGTGGGTCATTGGCAAAACATGAAGATTTTTCAAAAATATTGTCGATCTTTGTTGCTATGGCTGTTGTTTCCGAATAAAATACCGCTCATTCTAACATTTTTTTTTTTTTTAATATAAAGGTAAATTATACCTACTACCCGTAATGGTAAATTTTCTCAACAAAATATTGAAAAATCGTAACGGGGTTACCCCTCCCCGCGGTACATCCCTGGATACAAATGATGAATTTTCCCCTTAGAAATTGCCCGTTTTATTCTACTTTCTCATTGAGAAAAAAAAACCATGAAAGTACAATACAAATGAATGTTCAATTTTTTCTTATTGGAAAAATATGAATTTACTTTTAAAAAATGATGAATTTTCCCAATTTGATAATCTACGAATACTCAAATGAAAAATTTCCCCAAGTTGGATTTTCCCAACTAAATACTGAAAATCCCAACTGGGGTGGGCAAGCACCCCCCCCCCCACCCTTATCGGTATACCCATGCAAATTTTCATTCAAATGAATAGTTTTTATTAACTTGGAAAATTACCAATGTTTTACCGGCATTTTAAATAGCCTAAAACGAAATGATTTTTTTTTTCAAATTTCTATACGGAGGAACGGGAGTTCCACCCCCTGCCTGCCTGCCTCGATTCGAACGAAAACGAAGAATTTCATAATTTTCCAAACTCTTTCAAATTGAAAATTCGCCACACTACGTTTTAAAATCCGTCACACTAATACCTAATTACCTAGTAAATAATCAATTAATTACCTATATAGCTACTGAAATACTTGATACCTACGAGTACATTACATATAGAGCATATTAAGTCGAAATTTACACACGTTAACGCATCCAACTTCTCTCACCAAGTTTCGACCGTGTTTTAGGTATAACTAGAAAGTGAAGTTGCAAGGTCTCGATCACTTTCACATCTATCTCTGAGTAGGTAATAACAATTTAGGTTATTGCTTGATCAACGTAGACGTTTCCTTAATCAAACATATGTACAATTGTCGACTAATATTTCCAAAAATATTGAGGATTATTGACATCTAGATTAATTATGCAACAAGAAAAGGGTATCAGGCTTATCTTTTTTGCAGATTAAATTTTTCAAACAAAATTTACTACTTACGAATATTAAAATTGAAAAAATCCAAGTACGAATGCATTTATTTTAAAAAATAAATAAACTTTTTTATTAGCTAGGTACTTAAAATACGTAGGTACTGGTCCATTTTTTTTCTAATTGTATGGAACTTCGAATATTAACACAGATGACTGAGTAGGTACATACTACATAGGTATACATTTGAATCTGAATGACAAGATTCGTAAGCACATAAATTCTTAATTTTAAGCAGAATTTAAACTTTGCATAAACATTCGTTTCCAACACTATTTTCTATCCATTCCATGAATGAGGAAACTCGAGTATAAATACTAGGAGGTTGAATCTTAGAGCAGTTCCGATTTGGGGTAATAACTCCTGAAAATTTGATAAAATATGAACAATGTCTGCCAAAAATACAAAATTCGAAAGAGAAAAATCGCGAAGTGAATTAAAATTTTGCGAGTTCTCATAGCAACAAAGTAATGAGTAATTATTCAGAATATTATTGAGAATGTAATAGGCAATTGTTTTAACGTCTGTATGTATATTTACCTATAACTTCCGAGGGATTGCCAAATAAATGTAATGGTCCACCTTCATCACCCTGTAAAAAGTACATCTTTCATATTAATAGTTAGTGGACAGATAATAATTTAGGTAGGTATTCGTAATTTCTAAAAATTTTCCAATTTTTTCCCCCAATTCTTGAATTTTTTGGGAAACTAAGTAAGTATCTGAATTTTTGAATTGGAAAATTTTCCTCTGTCTGTTCAAAAACGATTTACTCGTAAACATAAAAATTTTCTTTATTCCCGAGTAAACAATCATCAATTCAGTAGACTTACTTACCGTACATGTATTTTCATATTTTTCCGGAAGTCCAGCACATAACGTATGGTCAGCTATTCTTTCAGGGTCCAAACTGGTAACTTTTTTACAATAGTCATTCCCAATAATTGGTAGTTGAAATGTATGGAGTGCGTTGGTTGATTTTGGTTGATAACCGGTTAGACCCCATTGGGCAACAACACCAATGTATCCTGTGTAATCTTTCTCTTTTGTGTGAGAAAAGAATTAAGTAGTAGATTTGATAAAAGAGCTGGGAATGAGGGTATTCAATACTAATGAAGACCATTGAGTCATTCCACGCCAATCAAACAATTTTTTGGCTTTGGGTTTTCATATTTTACTTGAAATTTTGACATGGATGCTTATAGTGCTGAAGGATAATCTATAAAATAGGGGATCAAGTTTTGAGGTCAAATTTTGGAAATCGTTGACTTAATAACTTTTTATCAGGCTTGAAAAAATTATGGCGAATTGATTCAAAATAAAATCGTTTAACAATTTGAAAATAGGAAAAAGAGGAAACCGCCATTGTATGGTTCCAGCCACCTTGGGACCTTCAATGAGGATAGTGTTGTTTATTTTCTCAAAAAATTTTCATGGCGGTATCCCATTTTGATACTTACATCGTGTATCTCAAAACTGGCGACACTTAAAGCAATTTGGCGTACACAGTTTGAAAAAAGATGAAAAAAAACACCATGGATTTTAACCATATATGACGCGGCATACGAAAAGGGGGCATTGCTCAAAAAACGCGTTTTAAGTTTTGAATGTGTTTTTTTCTTTGAATTTGAATTTGAAGGACCGGCGCGAATTTTTTCTAGTTCTATGTGATCTTGACACACTCTAGCACATCGTATTGTATGCAAAAATAAAAAAAATTGAAAAAAAAATTTTTGAGAATTTTTGATTTTGGGAATTTTTTCCCTCTTTTTTTAGTAAACTCAAAAATCATTATTTTCGTATTTCGAAGGGAAAATTCGATCCGGCGATGGTTTTACTGGATTCTACATCGTATTGTATGCAAAAATAAAGAAAAGAAACAAAAAAATTGTTTTGAGCATTTTTGAGCACTTTTGATTTTTTTGCCTTTTTTAAAAGCCATTTTTCAACACTTCAAAGTCGAGTAATCGAACTGGCGATATTTTTATCGGATTCTCCTTGAAATTTTATAGAAGGACCAATCACTAACTCAAAACTCGTTTTTTTGGGCAACGCCCCCTTTTCGTAAGGGGCGTCACATATCTGACGTGAATAATATTGTAAAATTATTTCTTTAAGTATATTGCTAAAAATTGAGCTCTTCAGTGAAAAAGGTCAACTTTGAACTTTGAAATTTTTTTTTAAAGATTCTGAATCTCTTCAATTTGCTCCGAATATACCTAGTTTTGAGGTATAAGACATCGAATTCTGATATTTTAAAGAAAATGCTCTCCTCAGAGCCCCTAGAGGAGCTGAAATTAAAATAACAATGAATTTCTTACTTTCGTGATGTGACCACCTCGTAATTTGTTTTTTTTAAGCAAAATCCAAACACCCAAGGTCAAAAAATGATTAAATTGACACGAAAAACTCCATTTCTAATGAACTTACTAGAACCATCTCCTGGAAGACACGCTTGTTGAATGTGACGAGTATCGAAAACTATTGGCTTATTCAGTCTCAGCATAGCAATATTAAATGTTTTTGTTCTTCTGGTATATTTTGGATGCATGATAATTTTTTCAATTGTAAACTTTTGCGAATTTATATCCAGCAGACGATCAAATACTCCCACTTTTGCTCTGATCTTGTTCACTTTAACAGAATATCTGCGATGGGAAATTTTTAAATTTAAATTTCATAAAAATATTTTTTCAACAAGATAGTTTTAAGCTTATTTTTTACCCGTCTACGCATTGAGCAGCAGTTAATAAATATTGTGGACTAATGATTGTAGCAGCACAGTAAATTTGACCATCTGCGTGTAGTGCAGCTATCCAAGGAAAATCGTTTTCCTTTGCTTCTACATCGCGAACAAAAGGGTAACTGGACATTTCATCCATGGAAAGTTTACGATATTCGGGACTACTTTGATATTTTGGCATACATTCTATTTTTCCATAGGAATATTACGAATAAGTATTTTTAATGTGACTTGGATTATATTATGGAAATTTACTCGTATACCGCAAGGTGGACACTTCGAATTTGGATCATAGCGAGCTTTCGTTGGATAATGCTTCGCTGCAGGAGGTTCTTCTGTAGGTTTTATTGGTTGTGACACTTTATGAGAACAAGATAATGTTGAAGGTATCTGAGACAAAATGGTGAAAACATCGAAACTTACGAATACTATCGCGGTTGAAATATGCATTATGAAGTCTAATTCATCGAATTTTCAAAAAAAAAAAAAAAAGTCACATTAGGTAAACTTTTTGAAAACGAATGCGAGTAAGGTTTTCCACGTTTTATGTTAAACCGTGAAGGTAATACCTAATTTGATGATGAATTATGAAATTTCAGAAATAATTAAAATTTAATTATAATTGAATCGTAAAAGGTATTACACTGTAAACGGTGGAACTTAATTTACCAATTATATTTTAGCTGTTTTTTTTTTAAATTTAATCATTTAGTGTTGAGGTATTCAAATCTTACAATTGGAAAAAAACGATTCCATCTTGCAATACTTCCATCGGATTTTAACGACAGAAAAATCTAAGCCTTCACGTTACAAAAGAAGGGGAATCAGGGGTCCTCAAAGTGATGTCCTTTTTGAGTATGGGACCTGTGTGGTGCCTCGATCACCTTTGGAGAAAGTACGATTTGAGTTTTGACACTTTCTGAACCCACGGATCTTGAAATTGGAATTTGCGAATTGTATGCCTACTCGGTGCCTAATAGTTTGGTGTGGTGTTCTGATTATTAGTACTTTTTGATTTTTTTCTAAATAACTCGAAAAAGAAAAAACTTTGGAACTTTTTTATCATAACTTGATTGAAAGAGGGTAAAATAAACTTTCGATTTGTAACATTACTTTTTAATTTCATACAACTTGAAAATTTCTCGTTAATTTTGGCTGAAATAATGTAGTGATTTTCAAAAGTTCACTTATTTCCTTTTAATCAAGTTGTTTCAAAAAATTCCAAAATTCCTTCTTTTTCAAATTAGTTAAGAAAAATCAAAAAATACCTACAGTACTAATAACAGGACACCAAATCATTAGGCAAAGAGTGTGCTATTGCCTCTACAAGGGGGTTGAAAAGTTGACAAATGAAGTATGAAATAAGATTGATTTTTCACCAAAATTAAATTGCTTCTTCCATCGCATATTTTTAGGCCAATTTTCTTGGTCACTTGGAAAAAATTTTGATTGAATTTTTTTAAAAACTTTAGGGTGTGTTGCAATCTGCATAACAATTAAGGTACCTACACAATTTTTTTGGAATTCAAGTTAGTTACCTACCCCATGCCAAAAAATATCTTCAATGTGTAAGTACAGAAGTTATTCTTCGAAACACAGGTCCACAAGGAAAATGCGTCGGTATTTAACTTATGTGGGAAAATGATGGATAAATTCCAGCGAATTTTTGCTGATATTTTTTTTGCACTTTTAAGTCAATTTTCTGAACAAAGTAATGGTTCTACGAGAAAAAATGGGTAGAACATTAATTGTAGAAGGTAAAATTTCCCTTCTACAGAGTTCAATTACTTTTTTCTGTGAGACTTGGTTTTCGAGATCTTTTAATACAAGATGAAAATTGAACTTTCATCTTTAGGCTGAAATATATCGAAAGCTTAGCTTTTTTGAAGAAAACTAAATTAGACTTTACAGATGGAAAATTTTACGTTCTATAATGTATGTTCTATTCGTTTTTTTCGTAGGATCATTCTTTGTTAAAAAAAAATCGACATTACGTTTGAAAAAATAATTTCAACAAAAAATTCAAATTGGAAAAATCCTGACATGATGAAGCCAGATCAGAACTATAAAGTAGGTCAGATGACCTATTAAAGTTGGTAATGCATTGAAAATTGTTAAATTGGAGGCCTGATAATTCAGTAGTTAAAAAATTAGGCCTCCATAAAAAAATACGAATGGAACATAAATTGTAAAACGTGAAATTTTCTTTGTATAAAGTACCACCAGTTTTTTTTAGAAGGCCTAAATTTCGACGAGCACATTAAGACTAAGTCGGAGCCTCGGAGCGTCCAATAAGATGTAAAGGCTCTGGTGTGATTTGGGGGTCATTTAGCCCTTGGTGGAACTTTGACAAAATTTTTATGCCATTCGACTTGCCTATGTAGAAGATGATTTTAGAGCGCAAAAACGAATTTTTACCACACCCCCCGGGGGCAGGGGCCTCAAAATACGTGATTTTCACTCTAAAAATTCTATCTCCGCGAGTTTTCAACCGATTTTTTTCAAATTTGGCATGTAGGCAGAGGTACTTGAGGGGAGTACCCTGAAATTTTTTCAGATTTTTTCGACCACTACAATGACCTTAAATTTGACCTTGAAAGTTTAAAATCGCCCTGGGGGCACCGTTTTGGCGTGTGGTATAAAGAAAAAAATATTTTCATGTTTCTCACTCTATTTTACACTACTTAGAATTTTTTTCAATTTTTTTTAAGTGGTGGCCTATGCGTGACGTTCAAAAAACCGATAAATCGGTCGTTTTACCTAGTGTTTGAGAAATACACTTTGAAAAAAGACAAACATGTCAATCGCAATTTTATAGCTGGAAAAGCTTCTATATGATGTCCAGAGTCTTTGATAAATTCGCATCGCCCCAGCCCCTATTGCTTTTTGAGAGGGGGGGGGTGGACCCTTATGAAAGAAAACATTTTTTTGCACCGATTTCGCTCAAATTCACGTAAATAGTTCTGTAGGTGTAGAAGTACTCCCCAAAAATTTTTAGCCCCCCTCGACCTCAGGGGGCTGAGCCATTGCTTCCCAAAGTTAGACATTTTTGGTTAAGATGACAAAAAATCGAGTTTTTCGACTATAAAACCGCTCCAAAATTCTAATTTTGAAAAACTTGGTATTTTCTGTGCACATTTTGAGGTGACGAATCCGACTAGCCCATCAAATTTTTCATTCGAATGGTTTACACCTCCCTCCCCATCACTGCCCGTTTGAAAGTGTACAGATCGTGGGTTTTTCAGAAAAAAATGACTTCGTTACATAGGTGACCCAAAAATTACATTTCGCGAGAAAGTGAAAATTTTTTGATTCAGAATGTTCAATTATGATGTCTCGAGTGTGTGGTAAAAAAGCACCGCACCTACTCCTCGTTCTTTTTGCTGGGGGGGGGGGGGTGTGATGGAGCCCGTTTCAAAAAATTGTTTTTTTTCGCATCGATTTTGGTCAACTTTACATGTCAACTTATTAAGGTACAAAAATATTTGTTTACAAACATCAGCTCCCGACACATCAGGGGCTGAGCCATTATTTCTCAATCTGAGCAGTTTTTTTTAAAAATTACATAGAATATTCCCCAAAAAATTTTAGGCTCCCGCGACTTAGGAGAAAGGTTTAGCCATTGCTTCCTAAAATTTCAGGTTAGTATCTGAATATTTTTCATTCACCTAATTGAAAATTTAAGTAGGTTGATACAATTCCACTTGCCCCCTGATGTGTCGCGAGCTGAATTTTGTAAAAAAAATATTACGATGTAATTTTTTTCTGAAAACCCCACGATCTGTGCACTTTCAAACGGGCAGTGATGGGGAGGGAGGTGTAAACCATTCGAATGAAAAATTTGATGGGCTAGTCGGATTCGTCACCTCAAAATGTGCACAGAAAATACCAAGTTTTTCAAAATTAGAATTTTGGAGCGGTTTTATAGTCGAAAAACTCGATTTTTTGTCATCTTAACCAAAAATGTCTAACTTTGGGAAGCAATGGCTCAGCCCCCTGAGGTCGAGGGGGGCTAAAAATTTTTGGGGAGTACTTCTACACCTACAGAACTATTTACGTGAATTTGAGCGAAATCGGTGCAAAAAAATGTTTTCTTTCATAAGGGTCCACCCCCCCCCCCTCTCAAAAAGCAATAGGGGCTGGGGCGATGCGAATTTATCAAAGACTCTGGACATCATATAGAAGCTTTTCCAGCTATAAAATTGCGATTGACATGTTTGTCTTTTTTCAAAGTGTATTTCTCAAACACTAGGTAAAACGACCGATTTATCGGTTTTTTGAACGTCACGCATAGGCCACCACTTAAAAAAAATTGAAAAAAATTCTAAGTAGTGTAAAATAGAGTGAGAAACATGAAAATATTTTTTTCTTTATACCACACGCCAAAACGGTGCCCCCAGGGCGATTTTAAACTTTCAAGGTCAAATTTAAGGTCATTGTAGTGGTCGAAAAAATCTGAAAAAATTTCAGGGTACTCCCCTCAAGTACCTCTGCCTACATGCCAAATTTGAAAAAAATCGGTTGAAAACTCGCGGAGATAGAATTTTTAGAGTGAAAATCACGTATTTTGAGGCCCCTGCCCCCGGGGGGTGTGGTAAAAATTCGTTTTTGCGCTCTAAAATCATCTTCTACATAGGCAAGTCGAATGGCATAAAAATTTTGTCAAAGTTCCACCAAGGGCCAAATGACCCCCAAATCACACCAGAGCCTTTACTCACAGGAAAGATGATGTCAGTTCATTATCACAACGCAGCAACTTTTTTTTTCAACTTTGTATATTTCCGACGTTCTTAAACCGTTCGAAATTTTCTCGAATTTTTTTCATACTCCCTACTTTTTTCAGTTTCTTTCCAACCTTGAAATTTTTTCATACTCTAAAATCGTTCTTAAAATTTTTTCAAATTGTAAAACTTTTTCTTAACTTCTTTCATACCCTAAAATTATTTCCAATTTTAGAATTTCCCCCCTTTTTTTCTGGCCTTGAAATTTTTTCAAACTTCAATATTCTTTTCAGCTCTGAAATTTTTCATCAACAATTTTTACAATCTAAAATTTTCTCAGATATTTATTAGGTAACTTGTTTTCTAAACGGTTTTACACTCAATTTTTTTTCATATTCTTAACTTATTAAAGATGTTTACTCTACTTATTTTTCGAGAATCATTCTCCAAAAAAAATTTTAATTGTGAAAAAAATTTCATTTATGAATTCGATAATTAGACTATCTGCATCAGGAGACATTATTTTTGTATTATTTTGGAATTTCAGAGTTAGAAAACATGTTAGGATTGAATGAAAAAATTTGAGTT
>JAVBJF010001543.1:0-12270 GCA_033439095.1 Pseudococcus viburni | reverse complement strand
TTGGGGAAAACCGTTTGCGGGGCCTGAAAGGAGTTGAACTTTGGTTGGCGAAAGCTCACTTTCATAATATGCACAAAATATGAAAGCTACCATTTAAAATCTGAAAAAATTACAGTGAGTAGCTTTTTTTTACCCTTTTTTCAACTGAGAAATTTTCAAGATGGGATCTCCAGACCCCTGGGAGTACAGAGGTCCACAATTTTGACCGAAATTCAAAAAAAATCGATAAATTCGAGTAACACATCGATGACTACTAATTCGAAGACGCTGAGTTCGAATTGTACTCAGTTTTTTCATCCGACCGACCCCTCTGAACTCCCCGATTAGCCCCCTCGATAGGGCCAAAAATTTGAAAAAATGAAAAATAACGTGCGACCAGTCGTTTGTTAGGTTTTTTGAGGGCGCTGATTCGAATATACCGACTACTTCCCCTCAAATTCGTATTTTTCATTCCGTTAAAGCGCGAGGAATGGGGTCCAAATCAAAAGTAAGTTGACATTCGAATTCTACGCACTTCAAATTATGTGAAAATCGATATGCCGACACCGCCATTTTAATATCTTAAACCACTTTTTCCCATTGGGGGGCCAGTAGGGCACTCAGGGGGTCAAAATCCAAAAAATAATCAATATTCAGACCCCGACTTCACGTTTGGTCTGTTTAGTAGCACGGAATAGCCCTTATGTAATGTATACTTGGGTATACAATTTGACGATGGGAGGGAGGGTTGTGGTGGTGGTTCAAATGGGAATTGGACTTCAAAATAGTTTTCAGAAGGTCTTGATTCATATGAAAACGACACCAATATCGGTTATTACTTTATTTATCACAACGGACCACAGGGGTGGGGGAAAGGGGGAGGGGTAAGGGAGGCCAATGGTGTGGGCCCTTTTTCACAATGTTTCTGTGGTCCTCAAAATGAAATATTTTCGTGATGATCGACATTGGTAACTAGTTTCCCATTACCTACTTGTGCCTGGAGGTATTTATTTACGTGAATTTTGAGTATTTCACCACGCGGGGGGTTAGTTTTTATTTTTTTTTGACAATGTTCCACATGCTCAAAATTTTCAAAATTTTTGTGGTATACTTATGGTAAACAACACTTCTTTTGAGGAAAAAAATTCCATTGCCCCTTTGACCCTTCATCCCAAAAGGGGGTTCAAAAATTTTGAAAAGGGCATAACTTGGGGGGAAAGTGCCCAAAAATTTCGAAAAAAATTTTTTGGGGTTCTCTTAACCTTCTCTAGAAGCTATCTAAAAAAACGCGAAGTTTTTATTTGCATTTGGCGAAAAATGAAAAAATTATGATAAAAACACCACATTTTTTAGCCCTCCCCCCCCAAATACTTGAGCTTGGGGTCCAAAATGGTGTCAAACTTAATTGCCAGATTAGGGGAACATTTTAGGGTAGGAACGGTCAAAATCGGTTTCCAAGGCCAAAACCCTATACTTAACCGGCTATACTCTTTTCCACAGATATTTTTTTTTAATTTGCAGGATCTTTTCGTCACTTCCATCACTTGCACAAACTGTTAAACATCTTGTTTGAGGAAGAAAAAGGGAGGGAGGAAGATTGAGAAATGGAAATTTTCATTTGCAGATTTCGATTGGCCAACTCAAAATGTCAAATAAAATTCAATTTTTCGTAGTTCAGTGTACAATTTTCCTGTAATTTTACAGCAAAAAAAGATCGAGTTTAGAACCCCATAATGAAAACGTTATTTTTTTAACTTGAACACGAATTTGCTCCCATTAGGAGAGGGAAAGACCTGATGGTTATGTCAGTTATTTATCCAATCCAACTATTCGTTTGTAAGAGCTAAGTTGACTAAATTTTAGAGACAAAATAGGCAATGTTATAATTTGCAGCAGATAATTTAATAACACAGGTTTGCAAGAAAATGCGTATTCAACTTCAATGAGAGATTCAGATGGAATTTTTCGTATTGATTACGAAAACAATTGTAAAAAATTCCAATACGTAGGATTTCTTCACAAATCAAATTTTTTGTTTAAAATGTTTTACACTTTATGATAACTTTCGAATCTTCAAGTCCATTTTCTGGGCAAAAAAGGGTCCTACGAAAAAAATAAATAGAACATAAATTGTAGCGCGTAAAATTTCGGTTCGGTAAAGTTCAATTAGTTTTTTCCGTGGAAAGCTTAGTTTTCGAGTAATTTTAGTGGAAAGTCCAAAGTTCATTTTATTGAAAAACAAATTGGATTTTACAGAATGAAAATTTCATAATCTACAATTTATGTTCTATACATTTTTTCGTGGAACGTTTTCTTATGTACGTAAAATCGGCGTTAGAGTGTAAAAAAAAAGTCGAACTGTAAGAAATTCTGGCGTGATAAAGAAGAATTGAAATCCAGGGTCGGCGAGAGGGAGTGCAAAGGATGGATTTGCACCGAGCCCACATTTTTAGAAGATCTAGCGAGGGGCCCGGAATTTCTATTTTACATTTTATTAGGAGAAAATATGCTAAAAAAGAACAAAATTTCTTTTTTTTTCCTTTGCTAAAACTGCAATTTTTCAAAAATTTTTTCTCAAAAAAGATTGAAAAAAAGAGCAAAACCAAAAAAAATTGCGAAATAAGCAGGGACTAGGAGTCAGTCAAAAAGTTGACTCCTGACTCCGCCTTGACTCCGGAGTCGAACTCACACCTTGACTCCTGACTCCACTTTGACTCCGGAGTAAATCTATGACCTTGAATCTTACTCCATTTGACTCCGGAGTCAATTTATGACATTGACTCTTGACTCCGCTTGACTCTGGAGTCGATTTATGACCTTGACTCCTGACTCCGACTTGACTCCGGAGTCAAGTCGGAGTCGGAATCAATTTGGAGTCAGTTTGACTCTGATTTTGGACCAGGGATTAGAAATCAGTCGAAAAGTTGACTTCTGACTCCACCTCGACTCCGGAGTCACTTTCAGACCTCGACTCCTGACTCCACCTTGACTCCGGAATCAAACTCACACCTGACTCCTGACTCCACCTTGACTCCGGAGTCAATTTCAAACCTTGACTCCTGACTCCTGCTTGACTCCGGAGTCATTTTCAGATCTTGACTCCTGACTCCTGCTTGACTCCAGAGTCCACCTGTTACCTTGACTCCTGACTCCGGAGTTAATCTTTGACTTGACTCCCTGACTCCGGCTCGACTCCGGAGTCAAGCCGGAGTCGGAGTCAATTTGGAGTCAGTTTGATTCCGACTCCAGAGTCGTCTCCTATTCCCTGGAAAATAATAAGGTTTGAAAAATCAATTTTCAACATTTTTTGGAGCAGGAGGAAACCCAAAACTGTTTATAGCACCAGGCCCGCTTCGCTCTGGCCGGTTCTGATGAAATCATATTTGAACTAAAAAAATAGAGGTCAGAAAATCATCTATCAAAAAAAAATCAGATTTCTGAAAAAATCAAGCCTTCAAAAACATTTTAATAGTTAGAACACGAATTGCAGAGCGTACAATTTTCTTCCTGTAGACTCCAATTAGTTTTTTCTAGGAGGCGTTAGTTTCTGGGATATTTTCAATAAGATGAAAGTTGAATTTTGAACTTTCGGCCGAAATGAGTATCTCGAAAATGAAGTTTTCTGGGAAAAAACTACGTAATTGAACCCAACAGAAAAGAAATTTTACCTTCTACAATTTATGTTCTATTCATTTTTTTCGCAGGACCCTTCCTTCATCCAGAAAATCGATTTAGGTAAGTCAAACGTCATCAAAAATTGTAAACCAAATTTTCAACAAAAAATTCAAATAACGAAAATTCCTGATATGACAGAGAAAAAATTGAAATCATATTCGAACTCAGCAGAAAAAAAAGAATCAGAATCACCCATCAGAATTGATTACGTATAGGAAAAAGTTGAAAAAAATACAGGCCAGCGTAACCAGCCATTCAAACAAATTTTTTCACTCAAACCGATTACAAAAAACCATCCAAACATCGAACACCTCGCTACGTACATAAATTTCCACACCAAAATTCATCAATATTTTCACTCCGACGGCCCAGCATCCACCATCGTCAAAATCAGAGCACCGCGACGAATCCCTCATCTCTCCATAACGCTAATCCTATCGATGTTATATTCAGCGATGAGAATTAGCAAACAAACCCAACAATAATCTACGATGTGAAAGATTAATTGCCGTACTTGTTATTTACATCTATCATTCAGTATTCATACCATGTTAATTGTTAAAGTACGATTTTCATCAGATTTAACGCTCCACGTATAGAATACGTATATCGCCGGTTCGCTCTTGATTTTATGCATTATAATACGTACCTACACGTAACAATAGACCAGCGAAGAGGTACTAGACCGGCAGCTCGGTCAAGATTATGTATAGCTGGAAGGATTAAAAGGCTTGACCATCGAGAGGCAACTATGTTGCAAATTATTTCACTGGGGTAATAATTATTCGTTAAATTTCGGTATCTGCGATGCTTAGGCTATGGCATAGCGTCTCGCATATACGTATAATAAAAACCTGTGGATACGTAATAGGGCCGAACGGACGCGTTAAATTTGCGCCATTCTGTATCGACGAATACTTAAATAAATACAATTTCTTGGCGAATAAAAAAGAAACGGCAATATTAACCATTCCGGTATTCTTTTCGTTGTTAAAGCAAACTTTATGGATGAATTTAATTTATTTCGCGGTAATAATGAATACCAGAACACATTGTCATATATACCAATACCATACAACGTTATCGGTAGTTATTATAAATAACATTACCGCAACGCGCGCCGAGAATGATTCAACTGGCCACCATAAATCGCTCTTTACTAACGCTTTTATTACGTTTGCTTATTTTAAAAAATCATTTCAATAGAGCCGCTCGCAAGTAGAAAAGATACAGGTATATATCTATAGTTTTGAATTTTTTTTTATCACCTTGGTTCCCCTGTGCTATTCCTGCCGCATATACAGTGTTATGTAGACATTGCGCGGTACAGTTACGCTAATTCATCAAATAAGTACCGCTATCTGCGACTTTTGAGGTCACCGATTAAAAAGAAAATGAAAAATATATCGGATACGAATACGACTTTTGGAGAATTCACCTTCGGATGTGTGAAACTGGTAATTCAAGTACAGATCGAATTATCACTACTGCTTGATTTATTATGTACGAGTATACCAACGAGGAGTGCTCCGTGCGTTTGTTTTAAAATTCAAATCTATTCGGTGTCATTGGCGAGGCGGTGCCGTTCGACACGCCACAATTTCCATTCGCCACGTGGAATTTGGTCTTCCGCCGGAATGATTTACAATCGGCCAAAGGTGTGTTGTATGCATGGCGCCTTCTAGCTCTAACCAGATCCGAAAAAACATTTTAATTGAATGTTAAACATTGTGTTGTTCTCGAAGCTGGGTGGTTATGTTGGTATGGATTTTTAGCCCGAACGATGGCGAGAAGATGTGAAATATCGAGCATTTCGTACGCCGATTATGTTTACTAACGATGACCATAGGTGATTTGCGCTCGCCGGTCAAGTCGACAGGTTTTGACGTCGAAATAAACACGTGGTCCGGTGGTTTGGATTCAACACATTGGATCATTACGAACATGATTTAGATACGCGATGTTTCGAATATTCTCGTTAACTGATTTTAAATCGTTTCATTATAGAAGGAAGGGTCGTGTTGGAAAAATAAATCGTCGAAGTTTTCCATGCTTATCTAAGCATCTGCGCGAATCGTTAATTAGTGAATATTTTGAGGATTTGAAATGCGAATGGAGTAACGAGGGATGAAAATTTTCGGTGAGAAAAACTCCCGCCGAAGTGTGTTTTGGAAACACAGTCGAAACGATATCGTCATTAATTACGCAACCGAAGAATTCGTATCAAAATGTCTAGACGTGTTATAATTATGTTTCTGGGTTCGAAAATATAACGTAAATATTATAATCTCCGCTTCCGAAAACTTTTATAATAAGATATGCATGGTGCCAAAACCGCGCGAAATTTTCTTCGAGTGCGATATTTCGATAGAGTTTAATTTCCTCGAAGCATTGCAGAGATCACGTAGTCGAGTTGAACAAAAGTTTCGACAGCGGTACAGTTCGAATGAAAAATTTACGATAGTAACTTGAAAACAGGAAAAAATTGACCAGGAGAGATTTTCAGCCAATTCTGTCAGGTTGTTATGCAGCAACGCCTCCTTTACTTATTCTTATGTTCACTAGATTAGATCGAGAAAAAAAAACATATTCTATTCAAATGCTCAGAAATAATCCAAATCAAGTCGAAAACCTCCCATGAAAAATTTCATCCATCTAACTCAAATGGGTTCGGCACTAAAGCAGGCTTGTACAAAGGAAAGAAGAAAGAAAGGTATCCATTTGGCCCGAGTTTTTTTTGGAAGGGGGGGGGGGAGGCCACGCATAGGCGGAACTAGAATTATTTTTTGCCAGGGCACAAAGGGCCAACCGTGGGCCAGGTTGGTAAAAGATTGATTTTTGTGTGTGTTGGGGGGGGGGGTGAAAAATCTTCAAAAAATTCTCTCGCCGCGCTCGAATTATAGGAGGTGTTGGTTTACCTCATTGATATTTTTTAATGGATAAAATTTGATGGAAAAGAAATACAATGATGTCCTAGTTTACCATGTTTGAAAAAAAAAAAGATAATGGAAGAGAATTTGAAATAACCTATTGTTTACATTTTGAAAAACTTCACTAAGGGTAAACTAAAATGAATTTTTAATTTTTGAAGGTTTGTGCTAAGCCCGAGCAAAGCGAGGGCGAACATTTTTGCAAAAAAAAGGCCTTCAAAAGTTGAAAAGTCGTGTTCAAAGGAACAATTACGTGATTGTAACTTGTGGGATTTCGCGAATTATTCGCACCGCACACTAACACAACCAAAACCTATTTTTTGCTCGGAATTTGAGGAAAAAATTCAAAATTAGCAGGGAAAATCGGTCGGGCAAAAAAAAAGTTTTGACGGGGCCCGGCCCACCCAGACCCGCCCTTAGTTCCGCCTATGAGGCCACGAGGGCTCGCTGGGAATAAAAAAAATTCTGTTTTCACCACCGACAAAAAATTTGGCTTGGTTTGCGTTATTTTATGGTTCTAGTTTTTGTTGTGCTCTGTATTCAAGATGTGTAATGAAAAGCTTTTTTCTGTTCTTATATTTTTCCTCCTGGGCCCCAGGGAATAGAAGTCAGCCAAAAAGTTGATTCCTGACTCCACTTTGACTCCGGAGTCAAATTTACACCCTGACCCCTGACTCCACCTGGACTCCAGAGTCAATTTCAGACTTTGACCTCAGACTCCAGCTCGACTCCGCAGTCAATCTGTGACCTTGACTCCTGACTAGCTTGACTCCGGAGTCAGGCCGGAATCTGAGTCTTTTTGAGTCAGTTTGACTCGGACTCCGGAGCAGGGAATAGAAATCAGCCATTAATTAATAATTCATCTGAGTGCAACCTCCCACAATATTACGAATAGAGGAGGAGAAGGAGGTTGTGGACAGTGATGGAAGAGCCGGAAGCGAGCGGGAGCGGGAGCTTAAAAGAGTGGTACTTTTTCAGGGAGTGATAGTGAGAGCAAAGAGGAAAAAAATTGAAATCTCAAAATTAATGAGAGCGTTCCTGAAAAAAATCCAATAACTCATTTGAAGAGCATTCACCATAAAGAGTGATTAAACTGAGAAGAGCGGGCGCGGAGCGAGAGTCAGCAAATTTTTGTCGGCTCTCGCTCTTCTTTATTTTTTTGTGTTAGTGGGTTTGTGAAGACTGAAAATGCAAAAAAAGTGAAAAATGAGAAAGTAAAGAATATCTTTAGAGACAACTTCGAGTAAAAATTAAATTTCATTCGTAATTTTAATTTTCTTGTGTCCATTTTAGTCATTCTTATCATATCTCACGATCCCATCACGAATAGAGCATTCGTCATTCTGTGTTTAAATATCAAATTTTCAAAATTTTGATGAAAAGCCAGAAGTGGGAGTAAAAATGGGAGCGAGAGCGGAAAAATTTAAAGAACGGGCCAGGAGCGAAGAGCAAGAATCATTTTTTAAAAAAGAAGAGATATAAGAGCGAGAAAACTCATGATTGAAATTTTCAAAAGAGCTAGACTCCGGAGTAAAGCTCACACCTCGATTCCTGACTCCTACTTAATTCCGGAGTCAATCTGTGACCTTGACTTCTGACTCCGGAGTCGACTCCTATTCCCAGCTGGGCCTCGATTTTCTCTGCGGGGCCCTGAACTAGAAGCTTCCAAAATTAGCCATTTCGACTTTCTATTTCAGTTTTTCGCCAAAAATGAGTACTCTTCAAAAAAATTCTAAATTTTTCAACAGCAAGATACTTACAAATCATCTCACGGGAATAAGATGACTTGCGATGAAAATTATTTTCACAAATCACCGCATTCCATAACTTTTCCGAGTTTTTGACACGGATAATTTTTGGGATAAAAATCAATCTCACGAATCATCCCACGACTTACTTTTAGAATTCTATTTTGCATTGTAGGTATATAGTTTAAGATCGCAACAATTTGAAATAAAATTGAGCACGTTTGTACATATTTTTGTTTGGAAAATTGGGAATGGAACAAACTAAAAATTGAATTCTGACCTCAAAAAAACAAAATGAAGTTTGACCCCTCTATCGTACTGATTCCATTTTACATGGTTTCAAAAAATTAAAAAAATCACTGAAAACTGGAACGAATCAAATCGCAATCTAATTCCCTTCAAAATCATCCAGGCCAAAGTTCGACAGAAAAGTCGAAACATCTGAGTAGCATTCGAAAAATCGAATTATTATTCTGTTTCAACTTTCCATCTTCTATCACCCCTCTTTCCTTCCTATCATGTTTCTGGATTTGTAATGAAATCAAAAAACAAAAAGTTGTGCTTTTTTCGATATTTTTTCGTGAACTTATTTGACTCTAAAAAATCTCATATTGATGACCCTTCCTCGCCCCCCCCACCCAAAAAAACTATGATAGGTATTATATTCATGGTTATCATTATTTTTCAAAATTGATTTTTTTTTCAGCTTTTCCACATCAAGTTTATACGAGTTTTCCAGAACTCTTCACACAAAGTACTTTGGCTTTTGACCACGAATAAGCCCTCAAAAAATAGAGGAGGAGTAAGCACTTTTTTTCGCTACAAAATATAATGTTCTAAGATGGAGGCGAAGGGAGGCTCATACAGTAAATTCTTCAAGCCGAAGAGTTCGAAGGTGAACATTTTTGAAAAAAAAAAGGTGTTTCGATAAAGCTGAAAATTTATTATTTTTTAGTCCTAAGGCGACGCAAGATCCTCAACCCTCGTCTCTCGCACATCCATTTAGGCTTCCTACATCCGAGCAATGCAAAGGCCAAGATTTGAAAAATTTGCGATTTATTATAAACAAAATAACTTTTTTTTTTTACCTAGTCGTACTTGTTTGGAGAAAAATTTCATGATTTTGGAAGTGAAATTAGAGAAGTACCAAAATATCAATATTTACTTTCGTTAGTTAATTTTTTTTGAAATTTGCTTTTCGTGTTTCATGCTTTTCGCGATTTTGTGCTTTTTATGCCTTGCATCGAGAAAATAAAAAAAAAATTTTAAAGAAGTGCTTATAAATTTTATTCAAAAAAAAAAATTTTATCCAAAAAAAAAAAAAGTTTAATCCAAAAATAATGTAAATTTTACAAAAAACACACACGCAACAGTTATTTTGCAAAATGCAAAAAAAACATTTTTAAAGTTTAGCATTAGAAAATAAAGTGCAATCTTTGCGATAAATATTATTATTTTGCAATAAATATTATTATTTTTTGAATAAATTTTACTAGTTTTGTGAATGGTGCCTTTTTATTATTACGTTTAGTAAAATTTATTTTTTATTTTTTTGAGTGTGCACGAATCCTGTGACATCTGAAAATATTGTACATCAAAATATCACGTGATACATTATATTGCTTCTTTTTTTTTGAGACACCAAGTTCGAATATGAATTCTTTTTTTTGGTCATCGACCTTACACTAATATGGACTGCTAATCCAAATGGAAGGCTTCCGGCCAAAGATTTTACGGGGTTTTAGCAGAACGCAAGTGCGCATGCTCACAACGCCTAACATCACGGGATGCGGGGAAGGGCGATTTCCCGTTTGTTTATGTGGGGTCAACAATACAAATCGCGTGCTTTGAATCCAGTTAAAACCCCCGTATATTCTTTTCCCAAAACAACGTTTAGATTTTACATTCGCATTAGCAGGTCCATATTAAGTGTAAGGGCGATGTTTTTGGTAAGATTTCCATCAAGATCCCTCCCCCTCCCCCATTACAGGTTTTAGTTAGATTTTTAAACGATTTTTTTTAATACGTTTTTAAGACATTTTGAAAAGAAAAAAAATCAGGAATAAAACATTTTTTTATAAAAATACTTTACTCACGAGTCACGAAGCGCGTCGTCAGAATTATCTTGCAAATTTTCCAATTATTTGCGTAACGTTTCCATGGCATTTTTTTAACATTTTTTGAGACGAAATACTCGAAATACATTTCCGAAGTGAAAGCTCACAAGCGATTAGAAAATTCAAGTTTTTTTTATAATAGGGTTCCGATTCTTAAAACAGATTCCTTTGTAATTTGTATAGAAAAAACTGTTATTTTTACAGAACTGTAAAACCGCTGCGACATTTCCAAATTCCTTATAACACCGATAAGAAGACAACCTTCACCAAAACTGGAATTCCAAAAAGTCTATCAAGAAATGCGATGACTCATCTCCAGCTTAGGTAAGTATCTCTTCTTACCACCTCATCACAATCCACCCACCACCCCGGCAGTTTCCAAGGGTAGGATAAAATTCCAATCTATATCCTTAAAGCAATTGAATTCGCTTTTCGAGGCTGAGGCTAAAATCGATAACAATTAAAACATCGACCGGGAGTTCAAGTTAATGAGACGAGCCCGAGGAGGTAAACTGCGCTAACTCCGAAAAAATGTATTTTTGGTAGAAGATGTGAACCGCATCGGAATTATAGACGAGGAAAACGTCATTTTCTGAATGGGAAATAATAGATGGAAAACGGTGCCGGTGTTGCCCTTTAATCCGCGTTATTACATGTTCCGAGTTAGATACGAGCGGCCCCATTATTCGTAGCCGAACACCTTCACGCTCAGTGCCTTTTACTGATTTTCCATAGCTGGTCCTTTTCAACCCGTACTGTGTTCTTCGGTATTTTCAGCGCAATAATAATGCTCACCAAAGATTTGTCATTTTAGGCGGGAAACGGTTGTGAATCGACGAGGGAATCCGAAAAAACCGGTGCAAATGGCACAAAACCGGAACGTCATTTTCATATCTATCCGTTGAAAAAAAAAAAACGTATTCGTTTGGTTTTCAAAAGTGAAAAAATTCACTATTAAAAAAGGTTTAACACCAACAAAAAGGAAATTATAAGTTGGTAAACTATCTGTCGTTTTCGGTTGCAGTAGCGTGAACTAATTGCTTCGCTCTGTCATATTTAATGTGTCAGCAGCTCACTATCAAAGATCACCGCTGTAAACAAAGAGTTGAACAACAAATGTTTGTTTATTTTGTTTAACACGTTCTGTTGGTGGCTTTCGTCGTTTTGTTTCTTTCTACGGCGCGGTTTACCTCTCACTCTGTTTTACATATCGTTCGTACAGAACATGTCCGTTATTATTATGAAAATTTTCATAACTTACGTTTATAATGTTAAACCAATACGTTCTGTTGCTAGATGCAAAAAGTACGTCTTTATGAGCGACCAAAATTGCTAGGGCTGATAAAGAATTCAAACTCCCTAGTGTCATAAGTAAACTTTATTCAACGTTTTTTCGTAAAAGTTCATCATTTGGCTACATGTGTTTTTTGAAACATAACACAGTATAAGAGAATAGAATTTTTTTTCTGCTTGCGAAATTTTGGAATTTTGTAAATTTACACGTAATTGTTAAAAGAATTAAAAAAATCCCGTGAACATATTATTGAAAAATGATCAAAAAAAGAACATAGGAGGTGAATTCATAAAATTACGTTTAATTAGTTGACGGTGAATTGAATACAATTGCAAATGGCAGAAAAAAGTTCAATCACCAGTCTGTAAAGTATTTCTTAGAAAAAAACGGAAAAATGCTGAATATGTTTAATTGTTTTCTTCAAAATCGGAATACGAACGCTAGTTATTTTTTAATGAAACCATTGATACTTTGAAACGTTTCATTTTGCTACCTGTTTATTTTGGCGCCGAAAAGGACGCACTGTT
>JAVBJF010001542.1:0-12320 GCA_033439095.1 Pseudococcus viburni | reverse complement strand
GGTTTTCTGTAGCTGAAATTGGACTCAAAAAATTTGAAATGGAAAGATTTTGGTTTTCGACTAATTTTAGGTCGTAGAACACGAATAAGACAGTAATTATTGTGTATAATAATTTTCTTGTTCGAAAGACCCGATTCAAACTTGAAAATGAGGACGTTTTTAGGGGAAAATGACGAAATGAAAAAAACAAATCCATATTCGTGCTCAGCAGGTCAAAATACCCCGAAAAATACGTTTTTCGCGATCGTTTTACTCGAAGTCTCGAAATTCACTTTTTTTCCCATTAAAAAAAATCAGTGAGAAAGGTGAATTTTGAAATGTCAATCAAAACTATTACGAAAAGGGTGTTTACCCGGGTATTTTGACCTGCTGAACACGAATTTGAAATTGGTTTCCTTATTTGGTCATTTCTTTCTGTATAAAGCGCTCAAAATTTTGAAAAATCTGCTAAAATTACAACATTTCTGTACGGTTTTTTCGCGATTTTCGGCCCTTAGGTTCAAAGAAATCGCCAAACCAATACATAGTAAAATTCTACATAAAAAAAACATATTTTTTAGGAATTTTTTTCAGGGTGGTCGCTCTTCGATTTATACGGCATTTTTTACGATTGAAAACTTCAAATGACCGAAAAAACGGAAGGAGTGCACCAAAAAATTGTTGAAAAAAATTATCATGAATACACCTCTACCAGATGTAACTTTGTGCCAAAGAACAGAAAATTTCCTTCACTTCCGTTGAAATTAAAAATTCTTGAAAATAATGCAATAAATGGCCATAGCTCCGAAATAGAGGGGGGTAGGGTCCAAAATTTTATGAAAATTATTTCTATCATATACACGACTCTTGAGGTGTTTAGGAGCCCAAAAGCGCCGGGGGCCAAATTCACCCCTTATCCGTCCATACCCTTTTCTGTTCTTTGGCACAAAGTTACATCTCGTAGAGGTGTATTTATGATAATTTTTTCAACAATTTTGGTGGCCTCCTTCACGTTTTTTTCGGCCATTTGAAGTTTTCAATCGTAAAAAATACCATATAAGCGAAGAGCGACCACCCTGGAAAAATTTCTAAAAAATACGTTTTTTTTTATGTAGAATTTCGCTGTGTATTTGTTTTTGGCGATTTCTTTGAACTAAAGGCCGAAAATTACGAAAACCGCACAGAAATGTTGTTATTTCAATAGATTTTCCAATTTTTGAGGGTTTTATACCGAAAGAAATGACCAAATAAGAAAACCAATTCCATATTCGTATTCAGCAGGTCAAAATACCATAATAACAGCCTTTTCGCGATAGTTTTGATTAAAATTTCAAAATTCACCTTTTTCGCTGATTTTTCATGAAAAAAAAAATGAATTTCGAGACTTAGAGTAAAACGATCTCGAAAAAAGTGTTAATCGGGGTATTTTGACCTGCTGAACACGAATATGGATTTGGTTTTTTCATTTCGTAATTTCTTTAAATCCATATTCGTGTTCAGCAGGTCAAAATACCCCGATTAACACTTTTTTCGCGATCGTTTTACTGTAAGTCTCGAAATTCATTTTTTTTTTTCATGAAAAATAAGTGAAAAAGGTGAATTTTGAAATTTTAATCAAAACTATCGCGAAAAGGCTGTTTATTATGGTATTTTGACCTGCTGAATACGAATATGGAATTGGTTTTCTTATTTGGTCATTTCTTTCGGTATAAAACCCTCAAAAATTGGAAAATCTATTGAAATAACAACATTTCTGTGCGGTTTTTCGTAATTTTCGGCCTTTAGTTCAAAGAAATCGCCAAAACCAAATACACAGCGAAATTCTACATAAAAAAACGTATTTTTTAGAAATTTTTCCAGGGTGGTCGCTCTTCGCTTATATGGTATTTTTTACGATTGAAAACTTCAAATAGCCGAACATGTATGAAGGAGTGCACCAAAATTTTCGAAAAAATTACTGTGAATACATCTCTATGAGATGTAACTTTGTGCCAAAGAACAGAAATTCTCGTTCATTTCCGTTGGAATTAAAAATTCTTGAAAATTGCACAATAAAATGGCCATAGCTTCGAAAGAGAGGGGGTAGGGGTCCAAAATTTTGTGAAAAATTATTTCTAGTCAATTTACACGACTTGAGGTGTTTAGGAGCCCAAAAGCCCCGGGAGCCAAATTCACCCCTTATCCGGCCATACCCTTTATCTGATTCAAATTTATAGGACAGTACATTCATTCAAGGAAAAGATCGGTTAAAAGCGAGGCGAAATTTTTTAGAAAAATCACATTTGAAAAGCAAAAAATTTTCTTTTTGACATTTTTATGATGAAAAATCTCCATCCCGAGCTTAAGGGAGGTGCTCGAGCCCCCGAGCCCTTCCCTCAGGTGCACCTATGACGCGTGGTAAAATTTTATCATGATTGAAATTTGGTTGGTACGATAGAGCGAGATGGAAATGGAACGACGAAGGTGTAGGAGGAATGAGGCTTTAGGGGCAGTAATGAGAAAATTTTTGACGACGATAATAAATTACGCGAACGTATTGTTTGGTTTTTGGGTATAATATAGAAAAGCTAAGGCCGAGGGAAGGGGTGGAAGCGAGAAAAAAAGGGTTGGTGTTACGGTATCGATTAAAAAAATAATAATAATAAATAAGAAGAAAACCCGGTGACGGAGAAAGTGCGAGGAGTCAGGCGGCTCGGTTCAGTACATGTATTCGAAGCAGACGCAGGCCTGGCGGGGCGGGGGAATGAAAAAAGCGCGTATTTGTGGGGGAAATAGGTGGAAAAGTAATGTTTTATGCTTTAAAACATTCAAATGTCGAGTTGTGCTGTATATGGTTTGTCAGCGAGGTAGTTTCTCATTTTTTTATTATTATTATTGAATAACAATACGGTCGGCGGGTATGCGTATAAACACATGTACATACGGCGGTATTGTCGAAGGGGATCCCCGAGTAATAGGTGCAGGACCTCTGGCGCTCGGCGGGAGCCGCGTAGAGGAGTCAAAATGGCACAGAGCTGGCGAGAGCGAGAAAGAAAGAAAGGGAACCGATAATAATTTATATTAACGTCGCCACACGAAAAGCGACGCGGTGGTGGTGGCTGCGGCGAATGGGCGTACGTAGGAAGAGCACGAGGCGAAGCAGGGCGCAAGGGCGAAGCTTCCAATTACTTTTTTCGAGTAGCTTCGGGAATTGCTTTAATTTACCAGGTTAGCGATAAAAATTAAAAATTAATATAATGAGGGATTCAAATAAAATTGCTCGCCGACTGCGACTTGTGCCGCCGCCACCGCTGCGGCCCGTACCCCGAGCTCCGGCGGATTTGTGCGGTTTGGATAGGACGCCCTTTTTCGGTTTTGCAAATTTCGACGACGATGACGATGGCACGGGAACGCCGCGACCCTTCGTCGCCCTGCTCAAATCTTCCTCCAGACGAGGTGAAATTTTCTTCTCTTTTGCGATATGCTACGTGTGTATGGAGTGTGCGTGTATGCGAAATTCACATAGCGTATTTTAACGTCTACTATGTCGGCGTGCCGGTGCCCTCGGCCCGAGCCTCTTCTTCGTAGGTCCCGAAGCCGCGACTATTTTTCATTTTAATGAAAAATCGAAATAATTTATTAGTATACGAGACGTATGGGTAAATTCGGTCGTTTTTTTATCGCGTTGCTTGGCTGGATATGTGATTCGGCTGCGAATTATATACGAACCGTGCACAATTGTGGAGGCCTTTATGTATAATATACAATAAAGCAACGATAAATTTACTCCTCGTCTTGTCGAGTCATTTTAATTCCAACAGCGTAATCCAAATGTGTTTTTTTTTTAGAAACGATATAAAATTGGAGAGTATTTTTGAGCTGCGAGACTTCGCTGGGGTGTGAAGAGAGGTGGAGGAATTTGCGAAGTTAAAGTTGAAAATTTTCAATTTTTTGAATTATTTTATGGGGAAAACTCCATTTTGGCTAGAATTTGTTGATTCTCGTATTAAAATTTGCATTTTTTGAAAACAAAAATAATAAGAATTTGAAAGAATCAAAATTTGAATCCTGATTTCGAAATGATTGAAAAATTCCTATATGTGAGCCTAGATATAGAAACTTCCCTTAGAGGTCAATTTGTTTTTAAGTTGACACTGATTTTGGGCCTTTCAGAAGGGGTATAGATAGAATCAAGGGGGAACTTCAACTCAAAAACCAATTTTTGACCCCTAAAGGTGGTTTCTATATCCAGGCTCACATATTTTATAGATTTTTATTAAATTATAAATTCTAAGACCGAATCGAATGTGGAGGCACTGAAGCAGCCTCAATAATTGATGGCGAAATTGCATTTTTACTGGGAAATTTATAGAAATTGATCATCTTGTTTTTGAACAATTTTCGTCTTGAATCTCGAAAAAAAGTCAGAAACTTCCTCTACAGTAAATCAATTTCGTTTCCTCCCTGCAAATTGATTTTAAATTTCATAATGAAATGAACCCGATTCCATAAAAATCCATACTTACGTGTACATGGTTTTCAGAAAGAGGAGATGCAAAGAATTATCTTTAGGTATTTTTTATTTCTATAAGAAAATTTACCGAATCTCGTCATTCAATGTCCCAAAAATGACCCTGAAAAATTGTTTTTAACATTTTTTTTGACTGATTTTTATGAAAATTTTATTGGAAATTTGAAAAACTTAGTTTGAAGGCAGTATCATGTTTCTTGTGTCCCAAAAAGGCATCAAACTCCAATTTGGGAATTTTTGATTTCGATTTTGATCTGAAATTTTGTCAAGATTTGAATTTTTTAGGTCATATGCCCTCAAGTGCTTCAACTTCGAAAGATATCAATTTTTCAATTTTTGGAATTTTTAGGCCTTTTTTGAGGCACTAGGAAGCATGCTACAGCCCACAAACTAAAAACTATTTTGTATTTCTGCAAAAATTTCATGCCAAAATAGGTACGAATAATTTTTCTCGAATAGTTGATTTTTTCGTCGAAGCCACGCCAAATAAGTATTTCAATTGCAAATTATTTATTTGTCATGTGAAAGTCATTTTATAAATTCAAAAATTGCTCGTCTTAAATTTATAGCGCTTAAAATGTTAATGAATTTTTCAAAAAAATAATCAGAAAATTTTCTCAACAAGAACGAACCAAATTCGTCATTTATGGTGGTTGGGAGGGGGGGGGGATATTTTAAATCCTTTGTTGGATAGGATTTTTACGTCACTCTTTTGAAGTTTTCATTCAAAAATTTTCTTTTTCAAGTTTTTTCAATCGAACCCAATTTTTTGACTAAAAAAACAATTTTTTAATCGAGGGAAGCTGTCTCGATCTTGACCTGATTTTGAACTGATTCGTAAAATCAACCTAAGTTATGAATTTTAATTTAAAAAAACATGGAGGGTGATTTTTCATCTCCTTCTCCCCCTCCAAATTTTTTGACCACCATAAAAACCAATCTTTTATTTTTCAGGCATCATAGAGGGTCACATTTTTAGGGTGTTTGTCACTTTTTTCGACTTCAGTTACTTTGGTTGTACTTTTTTCCCCACAAAAGTCACTCTTTTTCGCACTTCCAAGCAAAAATTCAAATTTTCACGTAGAAACTGCTATTTTTCAAAATTCTTCAAGAAAAAAATAAAAAATTGATTTTTGCTAGTTTGTTTGTTGTTTTGATGAAGGAATTTAATAAATGAAATTATTCACGTCTTTTCTGTTGATTCATTTTTGAAATGTTTGCAAAAAACTACAAAAAATTGCCTCCCAAAAAAAACTGTGAAAAAAATTTTCCCCCGAAAAAAATGAATTTTTGGTTACTTTTGGTCATTTCTTGGTCACTTTTTGGTCACTTTTTGCTCAAAAAATCAAAAATTTCGCTATGATGCCTGATTTTTCCAACGTAGGTACGTACTTAATTTTTTTTGAAAAAATCTTGATTTAGGTGCATAAACATGTTGCATTGTTACTACTGTAATCCATTGAATCCATCGAATGCAATTTTTCGTTTGTACTACTCATCCTCTTTTTCAAAAAGGGGTGACGCAGCCAGCGAGGGCCGACCCTTATGTTGAAAAAGTAAATTTCGAAAAATATGCAAAAAATGAAAAAATAGCCAAAAATTAATATCGAAAATAATTTTTTTGTCGATTTGTAGACATATGAACCTTTGTGTTTTCAAATGACAATGAGAGCAGGTCTCAGAAGTGCCGTCTTCCTGCTTAAAAACGAGTATTACTGAATGTCTCATCAACATTTTACCACACTCAAAAAAATAAAAAATAAATTTTATTAAACGTAATAATAAAAAGGCACCATTCACAAAACTAGTAAAATTTATTCAAAAAATAATAATATTTATCGCAAAATTGACAAACTTTATTTTCTATGCAATAAACTTTACCAAATTTCGTGATAAATTTTATTTTTTTTTTTTGATAAAAATTTGCTAATTTTGCGAATGGTGCCCCGTTATTATTTTTTTTGGATAAACTTTATTTTTTTTGATAAAATTTATTATTTTTGGATAATTTTTTTTTTTTTGGATGAAATTTATTTATTTTGAATAAAATTTATAATTTTTTGCAACACTTTCTATTCATTTTTCATTCTCCATTTTTCTCAGTGCAATAAAAGTGAAGAAATTTGACTTATGGTATGATTTCATTTTTCAGAGGATTCAATTTCAAGGTCGTTTCAATAGCCTATGAGGGTGTAGAAAGTGAAAAAAAATCCTAAACATATTTCTTTTATAATTCATTTTAATAAGTGAAAAAAATACTAAATTTTCGTATGAGTTTTTCTCGAAATTTTGATTTTTCAAGTCGCTATTTTGTAAATTTTAAAAATTTACTATAAGCTCATTTTTCAACTTTTTTCAGGATTTTTTTTATTCGAAACAGAAAAGATTGCTCTATTTAAAGAGGCAAAAAAACTAAAAAAAAAATGGTCCCGACTGGGACATATGGTTTGGTATCGCTGGTTGTGTCACTGGGAGATGGTTAATCGCTAAAATTTCCTCATTTCATTCAAATTACTTGCAGTATTCTGAATCTTTTTTTTTGATTATCTTTGCTGCAGTCAAAAAATTTCAAGAATTTTTTTTTAAGGCTGTACTTTAGCTTCCAAAAATCGCAGAAAATAGGTAATTGTTGATTTTTATTCAGAAATATTTGGTTGCAAATTTTCTTTCTTAAAACAACAATTTTTGTTTTACTGATAATAAGAAAACTGATTCGTTCAAATGAACGAAAAATACAAGAATTTTTTTCCAAATTTGAAATCACAGCTGATGGCCAAAAATTATACGTGCGCAATGCTGCGTTGATCACCTCACTACCACAGGAACACTTCATTCTGAAATATACGAGGCGTAGTTGTCAAGTTGACATTCCATTGTATCTAAATAATTATTTTATTTTCGTTTGAGTTTACGATTTACGAATTTCTGAGGGATAGCGTAACAAGATTTTTTCATCGTGATTTTTTTCCGATCGAACGCGTGCATTTTGATTAAATTTTTTTATGTTGACACTTCAAGTCAATTTTCTGGGTAAAGGAAGGGTTTTACGAAAAAAATTAATAGAACCTAAATTGTGGAGCGTAAGATTTCCTTTCCGCAGAGTCCAATTGGTTTTTTTTGAAAGCTAAGCTTTAGAGATATGTTAATTAAAAGTTCAATTTTCATCTTTTATTGGAAATATCTCGAAAACTAAGCTTCCTAAAAGAAAACGAATTGAACTTCATTGATAGCAAATTTCACGCTCTACAATCTATGTTCTGTTCATGTTTTTCTTGTAGGCTTGATTTTCCCTGTAAATTAATTTTTTTGTAATGAACATTGAACCCTAATTTCAATATTTCCTATTCGTAACAACCCTGAAGTTGATTTTATGAGCACTGGAACACTGGAAGGGTCCTACGAAAAACTGTACAGAATATAAATCGTAGAAGGTGAAATTTTCTATCGTGTAATAGTTCAGGCAAATAAGAGAAAAAATGTACGTAACCCCAAAAATTCAATCCTGATTTTTTTTTTCGCGTTTTACGTTCGTGATGGTCCACTACACAACGTACTAAAATGGGCACCCCATAACCCTTCGCTACCCCCAGGGGAGGGGTAAATGCCTGCTCAAATTAGTCCAGGCATTTTAGGAGTTGACCTCCCAAAAATTAAAGCCTGATTTTTTTTCGCGTTTTACATTCGTAATGGTCCACTACACAACATACTAAAATGGACACCCCCACAACCCTACGCTACCCTCAGGGGAGAGGTAAACGTCCGCTGAAAACCGGTTTTTCGTGAATATCTCCTCAAATAAGCCTCAAAATTGAAAAGTAGTTATGAACAATCTTGTTCTACGCGTAATTTCCTATCGGAAGGGGTTTTTTCTTTTTCAAAAATACTCACTTCCTTGACCAAAAATTAAGGGTAAAAATCACCTATTTTTCAACAATTTACAGCATTTTTGGAAAAAATTGAAACTTTTGAAAATATCTCCTCAAAAAAGCCTCAAAATGGAAAAATGGTTATGAACAATCATGTTCTATGTGTAATTTCCTATCAGACAGGTTCGTTTTTTTTTTTCGAAAACATCCACTTCTTTGCCCAAAAATTAAGGTGGAAAACGCCTATTTTTCCAATATTCACAGTATTTTTGGAAATGATGGAAATACGAAGCTGAAAATATAGTTTTTGAATCCTTACGACACAAAGAAATGTTCGTATTACCAAAAATCAGCATAACATCGCGTTTATAGTACTTTTTCTTTCCACAATTTCGATTTTTTAAATGAAGTATTCAATTTCAATAATCTCCTTTATAATTAACGGTAGGGGTTGAAATTTTTGCGGTGACTTTTTTTTGAAATACCCTACCAGCATGTATTAAAAAAATACTCATTTTGGGTACTTTTAGCTTCGTATTTCCATAATTTCCAAAAATACTGTGAATATTGGAAAAATAGGTGTTTTTCACCCTTAATTTTTGGGCAAAGAAACGGGTGTTTTCGAAAAAAAAACGAACTTGTCTGATAGGAAATTACACGTAGAACATGATTGTTCATAACCATTTTTCCATTTTGAGGCTTTTTTGAGGAGATATTTTCAAAAGTTTCGATTTTTTCCAAAAATGCTGTAAATTGTTGAAAAATAGGTGACTTTTACCCTTAATTTTTGGTCAAGGAAGTGAGTGTTTTTGAAAAAGAAAAAAGCTATTCCTATAGGAAATTACGCGTAAAACAAGATTGTTGAGGCTTATTTGAGGAGATATTCACGAAAAACCGGTTTTCAGCGGACGTTTACCCCTCCCCTGAGGGCAGCGGAGGGTTGTGGGGTGTCCATTTTACTATGTTGTGTAGTGGACCATTACGAACGTAAAACGCGAAAAAAAAATCAGGCTTTAATTTTGGGGGGGTTTGGTACATTTTTTCTCTTATTTGCCTGGACTAAATCCGGTTTTTCGTGAATATCTCCTCAAATAAACCTCAAAATTGAAAAATAGTTATGAACAATCTTCTTCTACGTGTATTTTCCTATCAGAAGTTTTGTTCATACGTAACCTATTTTCGATCTCTCCCGTCGATTTGAAGCAGTTTTGAGACGTTTTGGAGCGTTTAGAAAATGCTCAAATTTTCAAACATGGAAGGAAAGACCATAAAAAGTGGTCCATATGAACATAACCACCTATAGTAACACAGATTACCCATATTAGTGATTTGAAAGCACAATTGTCTGAAATTTTCAGCTGCAAGCTGCAGGTATAAATTCGTATTTTTCTAAGAAAAATTTAAAAAATACGCCTACAGCGTGCGTATAGATGAATTTTTTTTTCGTAAATTAAAAGGTAGAAAAATGTTGCCAATTTTGACTAGTTAGTAAATTTTATTTAGAAATGTTGTATTTATTTAAATTTGGTATACCATTTCGAAAAAGAAAGTGAAAAGAAAGTAATTTTTAGGTGAAATGCTGAATTGTTCTACTTACTTGGGAATGTGACTCGTAGACAATTCTGCTTATGTGTTGAAATTTTTACCTTCTTAAAAAATTAACTGATCAAGAGAATGGATAGTACGAGTACGTTGAAAACTGAAGAAGGGCTTTATAAAATTTTGAAATTTTCTCAATTTTTAATGACCCTTAGCTCCTTTATTTTCGATGTTAGGCAAAAAGTGTACAAAGCAAAATTTCTTCCCTTTTCAACGTACTATCCATTCTCTTGATCAGTTTGAGTTGGTCATCAAGAATACACATTCACCGCACCCCTGAATCGGTAGAATTAAAAAAGTTGGAAAAATAAAAAGTGTTTGAAAATCATGAGAAATTCATTCAGAATGTGTTACTATGAAGGTCTGAACCTAGTTACCAACTTATCATTTCATAAACACATTTTTTCCAAATGTTGTCCCTCGTTTCACTTGAGCCACATTTAACCTAACACTTCTTTTAAAACTAAATCACGTTTATAAATGGGTAAGTAAAATTATTTCAATTTTCCAAAACTTCGAAAAATTTCTGTTCCCATTCTGGTTCCGGAATAGTGTAACTCTTTGACACGATTTAGAGTGAAGCTCATGGTGATTGTGGTTGCTCAAAGTAAGGTACTTACTTACCACCTACTCTCTCAATTATAAATCAGTGAAAATTACTGAAAATCACTGAGAAACAGTCAGAATTGCAGCACAGGAGAAAATCAGTGAAATTTTTTTCACTGAAAACAAATCAGTGAAAGAAAATCACTGGAAATCAGTGAAAATTCACTGAAAACGCAGTGATATTTATGAAATTCACTGAAAAATCTGTGAAATTCTTGGAATAATCAGTGAAAAATAACTTTTTTCCTGTGCTGCAATTCTGACTGTTTATCAGTGATTTTTCACTGATTCTGAATGAGAGAGTAACTACCTATGCATTCTAAGAAATCTTAGGTACGTATGGTATTAATTACGTAGATATTATCTATCGTAATTTATTGGTTCAGAGATCTGATATACTTAAATTTGAAAATGACGAATTTTCAGGGAAAAATTGACGAAATGAAAAAACTAATCCCATATTCGTGTTTAGTAAGTAGGTCAGAATACTTCGACAATCACTATATCAGCGAAAAATCCGACAATCATTTTTCGCTCACACAAAGGGTAGCTAAAGGGGGTTGCCTGCCTCCCCCCCAAGCTCGATTAGATCACAAAGATATCGAAAGAGAAGTGCATTTTTTTGCTTTTTGAACACGAGTATTCAAAGAATTTTCGCTCAAGCTATATTTCAGTGACTGTATTTCTCGATAAACTTTACAATTCTGAATCTTAGTTTTGAAACTCAACCACCCACTGATTACTTCCATGGATAATAATATCAAGTTTTAACTTAGGTTCACTGATTTTTTTTTTGTTTTCAAAGAAAATTGTGAATAACATCGTTATCAATTTATGGTATTTTCAATTACTCACTTGGGTACTGCATTTTTGAATTTTGATTCACGTAATTTGTACGTAGCAATTTATCGAAATTTTGAACCCCTATCTTATATCTCCAATCACGACTCTAGGAGCCTTCACAAATTCTATGAAAGTATACCTTTATAGCATTTATTCATTTTCACTTCGTTATTAATAATTAATTACTAATAAATTCATTTCTGATTTCAAAATAGACATTTCGCATCTTCATTGATAAGTTTATTGATGCAATTTGGTGATAATTATTGTTGATAATAACCAAAAGAACGATTATTTCCATCCTTAAATAGGATTTTCATGAAAACTATTGATACGCCCCCTATATTGAAAATGGTTCAACTAAAAAAAGTAAACAAAACAAAATTTTCCCAACGCCACTATCAATATCAGTACGTAATTGTACTTTTTTAAAATACAGATTACTCTGTCAATAATGAATGAATCTATTTAAAATTTTGTACATAGCTTTACAAGATCATTTTGAAGGGTGTATCATCATTTTTTTTTTCACCAACTACTTTTCAACTACATGATGTATGAGTGAAAAGTGACGTAAATTTGCTAACTTCACAGTAAGATAATAAATTCAGACAATTAATTATTCAAAAAATAGTGATAAAGCACCCTAATTATAACCTTCCTGAACAATATTATCGAAAAATGAAATAAATCCGTTCATTCGGTTCCTCACAACACGTTTTCAAAAATTCTTCATTTTTACCTACTCATTTACCTCTCATTTACCTACTAAAGTACAGCCTTAAGAAAGAATAAATACAAAAAATAACATTTTTCCATTCTCTCCTGAATAAGCAAACGATGATAGAAAAATATTTATAATAATTCAGTAACACATTAAGGTAAAAAAATCTGTAAAAATCTTTCAAAAAAAGTAT
>JAVBJF010001541.1:0-12332 GCA_033439095.1 Pseudococcus viburni | reverse complement strand
TTGTTGATTTTCCTCGTTTCCCATTGAGGTTCTCGTTTGTAGCAAGTTTCGACGCATGTTGTTTATGAGACGTACTTAAACTGACTACTGTCGAGTTGTTCGGGATCGTAGATGTAGTCTTGAACTTCGTAACATTCACGTCGTCGCCCTGTAAGGATTTCGACTATAGACACTGGAATACCAAGATGCCTTACTGGTGGACACAGACGTGAGGGGATTCTGTAAATAATTACTTACATATTTTCCGCTAGATCGCGTTGATCATAAATCCCCAAAAACTACTTTTTGTTTGGTTTTGACATGAAATTCATAGGCAGTATCATAAAAAATCAGTGATGTCAGCGTTCGCGTTCTGAACGCGCGTTCGAACGGAACGATAGCACTTTTTGGAAAATTTGAACGGAACGGGAACGAACGCTCTTTTCTTTCAGATGTATTCTGAACGGAACACGAACGGAACGCGTTCAACTTGCGAACGAACGAATTGAACGAGCATTCAAATTCAGGGTTTTGTATGTTTATATTTTGGAAATTTCTAAAGGAATAGGCATTCATTTCGGCTGTTTTGTTCTATTTATGAAAAAAACTAATGAAAACTGAAAAATTTTCCACTCGTATCACTCATAATGTACTAACCTGCATATGAGTGGAAAATTTTTCATGCGTTCAGTTTTCAACACGTGTTGAAAGCTGAACGCAAAGGGAACGCAAAAGAAATGTGAACGGAACGGGAACGGAACGGGGTGAAAAGGCCATGAACGTGAACGGAACGCGAACGCAGTTTGAGGAAAATGTGCTGAACGGGAACGGAACGCGAACGCAAAAAATGCGAACGCTGACATCACTGTAAAAAATGCTCTTTTTTGTTTGCTTCTCGTATAGAATTCACATGCAGTATCAAAAAAATTTTTCTTGCGATTTCATTGGTTGAAAGTCACGTGACTTTCAACCAATGAAATCGCAAGAAAATTTTTTTTCAAATACTGCTTATGAATTCCATGCCAAAACTAAACAAAAAGTCGTTTCGGGGATTTATGATCAGCGCGATCTAGCGGGAATCAAGTGAGTAATTATTTACGAAAATTTTGCGTAATCCCCTTTCCGCTGTGACCAGCAGAGAGGCATCTTGGTATTCCAGTGTCTATAATTTCGACACAACAATGTTACTTGTTACACGTTGCTTGTAAATTATGAACTAGCTCTATGACTTCACGATTATAAAATGATCGCATTACACGATAATTACGTACTTTACGAATGATGATTATTAAATCGCCTCAGAAATGACGACCGAAAATAGTTAGACAAGTTGACGCTGGACGTTATTCGCGGTTGACAGCTCCAATAGAGGGCGCTGCTACTAAAACGAAAACATGATACTTTTTTCGTTTACATGTATTCTTATCAGGGTCCGGAACCATTTGAAAATTTTTTTTTGGTGCTTCTGGCGCTGCTCTTTAACCTTTGAGATGAAATGGTTCCGGTTTTGGTTCTAAAGTGGTTCCGTAGTCAGTTTTTTTGGTGGGGTTCTGGTTCTGGTTCCAGGAGTCAAGAAAATTTAATGGTTCTCCTGGTTGTGGTGTGGTTCCAATTAGTACTGGTTCTCCCGGTTCCAAGTGGTTCTGGTGGTCCCAGTTCCAGTCATTTTTTTTTGTTTTTTTTTTTTTTACTTTCAAAATAACACATCAAAATTTGACTAAACTTCAATTTTGAAGTCAAATTAAGATCTGCGTATAGTTTTGTAATTTTATCATATTTTTGTGAAATAATTGAAATTTGAATAACTAGTTTAAGCAATAATAAATCAAGGTTGGGTTCTGCTGCTGCTCTTGGTGCTCTTAAACTATTTTAATCTAGATAAAAACTGGTTCTGGTGGTTATGGTTAGTTTCAAAATTACTTCTCCCTGGTTGTTCCCTTTATTGGGAATGGTTCTATAAATTTTTTCAACTGGTTCTGATGCTGGTTCTCATTTGAAAATTTGAAAAAAGTGGTTCCCCTGGTCTTTTTTTGGTTGTTCTCCCAAGTGGTTCCGGACCCTGATTCTTATGGGAAGTTCGGGATTTTTGAAAATTAATTAAAAATCGAGTACTGAACGTGCAGGGTTCATTTTTGTTCTAAATGAAAGAGTAAATCTTCCTCTTTCAAAGGATTTTTTTCTTTTCTCTTCTATGTGGTGTATTCATTGTGAAAAATTAAAATTAACAGAGGTACCGTTTTCATGTTTTTAAAACGAAAACAATGAGAACGCTGATCTGTGATTGGACGATATTTGAAATCAACGCGCGTCGATAGTTTCCGAGTTACGAGACGAGTAGGGGAAAACGACATTCTTTCGTTGTAGGCACCATAAAAACATGTAAAAGACACCTCCGTTAATTCTAATTTTTTTCAATTAATAAGTCGCGTAAGTAACAGAGAAAAATTATTTCAAAAAGAGGAGGAATTTACCAGGGCTGGTGGAACAGAACGTCGTTTTGTTCTGTTCTGTTCAGGAACGAATCCTTAAATAATTTTTTTTGTTCTGTTCTGGTTTTGTTCCAGTTGTTTCGTTCTGTTTCGTTCTGTTTTGTTCTGTTCTGTTCTGGTATTTTTTGTTATGTTCTGTTCTGTTCTGTTCAATTTTGAAAAAATTGTTAAATTGATGTCCAAGTGAGAAAATGTGGTTTTCTGGTATGTTAGGCTTGGACTCAAGGAGAGGAGGGAAAGGAGGAATTTCCAAATCCTCAAAAAAGGCTTGAAAATTCTGAAAAATTATAAATTTACGAACAGAAAAAAATTGTATTGTTCTGTTCTGAACGGAACAAAACAATATTTTCATAGCGTTCTGTTCTGTTCTGTTCTGGTTCATTTGTTCAGAACATTATTTTGTTCTGTTCTGGTTATTGTTCCGCTAAAACAGAAATTTTAGTGTTTTTATTTGTTCATACTGTTCTGTTCTGTTCTGTTCCACCAGCCCTGGAATTTACCTTTTATTTAAAATAAAAATTATTCCTCCACGTTCATTACTTGATTTTTAATAAATGTTTAAAAATCGCAAATTTCCCATAAGAATACATGTAAGAAAAAAATTTATAATGTTTTCGTTTAGTTCAACGTTTTCCCCACAGATGGTGACTTATTCGGTGTCAAGTGCGAATTTTCTTTTGATGAAATTTTCGAGGGTTGACGTCCAACCAGTTGTGTGTATCTTTTTTTCAAACTAGCGAGATCAATAAAAGAAAGCTAAACGTATATAAAAGCTTAAATGTGAACATAATTAGAGAAATGATAATGCAAGTTCAAAATCAAATTACAAAATATAAAGCTGCAGCGCTGCAAGTCCATACTGAACCACACGTTCGGCGTTCTATTGTATTCACGAATCACGATACACGATGTCTTAGACCATATAGTATTAACATAGACCGCGCTACTGATAAGCGGCGAGTTCTAACATTATTTTGCATGAATTGGGCCCATTTCTGCGGGAGAAATCAAGAGAAATTATACCACATCAGCAGTCAAACAATTTGCACCAATCATAAAAAAAAATTGGAGCGAAATCAGAGGATACGACTTCATTTTTGGTTCAAGTTCGGTGCTTCGATCGCATTTTCCGCGGTGGACCCAATATTTATTCGCGTGAATTGGGACCATTGCTGCAAACAAAATTCGGAAAATTGGTAATCAAACAATTTCCACTATCAATGGAGACTCATAGAAACAATTAGAGCGAAATCAAATAACGCGAGTTCGTTTTTAGATCATTTTCCGCGTTTTCCGCGGAGGACCCAATTTTATATGTTGGAACACGGTAATTACATACGTCTTATGGACCGTAGCGCGGTCTATGTTAATACTATATGGTCTAAGCACGATGTTTGCGACTTTGGTTTGGAGTCCGTCCCATCCTAGGGAAAGCGACCTGTCCAGAAAATGATAACGGACTACCGGTAGGTAGTCCGTGCGAAAAAGGTGTCTTACCGTAAAAACCGGTATTTTAGGCTCGTAGTGAACAGGTGTGCTTATTGCACGGAGATTGTTGACGTTATTTTCATGAGGAGGTAACTAATTATTAGAAAAACACTACGTTTTTACTCCACCATGGTCGAGTACATTTTACCGACTTTTCCATTTATGGAAAAGTCGAGTACTAAATTGTTCATCATGGTTGAAATGGACGTCGGGACCAACTTTTCTTCACGTTTTAGGACCTTCTGAACACGATAGGACGTGTGAGAAAAAACGAGGTTTCCTTATATATATATATATATATGGATCATACTAACCTTGCGAGACCCGCTTTGCAAAAAGAGATCATACAGACACTGTGAGGCCCAATACTTTAAAAATAGGCATAAATAAAGGGTCAGGTAAAAATGCCAATGTGTGTAACCAAAAAAATAGTAGAAAATGAGGCGAGTTTAATGGTGCTAGCGTCATATTTCTATCTCTTTATGCCTAAGAATGGCGCATGGTTAAAGTTTTTAAGTTTTGCTGTGTGCAGAGAGGCGAGGTAATTTGTATATAAAGATAGCTTTATATTCCGGTAAGGTGAGATCCAAAATCCACAAAACCCGGAAAGGTGAGATCCGTTTTGGGAAAGGTGAGATCCGATCCGGATCTCACCTTTCCTCACGTGTATATCAAGTTTTTAGGTATCAGGATACCACCAGTAATGCAATGCCCAATTTTGTCCCGGATCTCATCTTTCCACTTTTTCCATCGACTTATACACTTTCAGTTCATACCTCCGCGCTGTAGAGCGCGCTGCGCCGTTGTATATCCACATGATAAGTTTACACCAAGGTGAGATCCATATGATCGGCAACATTGCAGATCTCGCCTTTCCTGTATTATTATTTAATGAAATATGAACATGTACTGCTTTTGTTTTTACATACTCGCGACTTACAAATCGCACTTCACATTTTAAAATTACTGAGTCAATCAAAATTCGCATGGTGCTTTTTATGTGTTTTTTTTTCTTAAATTTTCATTTCAAAAAATTTCAGTGATCATTAAGGAGAATTTGCTAAAAAAAATCTACATTTTTTCGGAAAATTTTTCTTTTTTTTCTTGAGAAAATTCAAGAGAAAATATCCAAAGTTGGAGTAAAATTTTGAGATAACACAAAAATAAATCGAAATTTCATCATGAAAAAATTTTATTTGAAATTTTTAAATCACCCATTGCCCAGAAAAATATGAAAAGTTGATCTAACCAACACAAAAAACTGAAATTTGGTATATCATCGCGCTATAATTAAAACCAGCTAAATGCCATTTTTTTCAAAATTGAGTTTCTTACAATTTCGAGTTATCTGAATCAAGCTGCATCGATTAAAATTTAAAAAACGTAAATTATTTAATTTAGACCTGAAAAAAATGAGATTGAAATTTGCGAAGTCCATAAGCGTAATGCAAATTTTGTTACGTTTTTTGGCTCTCCTGTGAAAAACAGAATTTGGCACTTAGCTGGTTTTAATTATAGCGCGACGATATCCTCTATTTTGGACCTCCCGAATCGATTGGAAGCATGTTAGAGTGGTTTCCGAGCCTCTAGAAAATTCTGAAATTTTCTGGGGCTTGAGAAAAGTCTATAAAAATGGGCAACACGAACTTCAGCATCTAAAATTTCGGATTACCCACATTGATGACTTATTCTTTCGATTGAAGCAAAATTTTCCAAAATTTGTAAGTTTGAGTTGAAGTTTGAGTTTTTTGGCAGAAAATTTCCTCGAAAATCATTTTAAACTACGCCTATGGCGCACGTGGCGAGGTAAAAATCTGAAAATTGGTAGATACCCTTTTCTCAGCCTCTTACCTCAATTGGAAACAGTTTCAAAACGTTTTAGACCCTCCAGAAAATTTTGGAATTTCCCAGCCCTGTAGAAAAGCGCACAAAAAGAGCCTATATGAACTTAAGCATTTTTTATTCTTCACAAATTACTCATGTTGGTGACCTACTTGATCGACTGACACCGAATTTTCCAAAACTTGTAAATTTGAGTTGAAGTTTGAATTTTTTGGGCAGAAAATCTTCTCGAAACAAATTTAAAAATACGCCCACGTCGCAAGTGACAAGGTAAAAAGCAGAAAGTTGGTAGATACCTTGTGCTCGGCCTCTTCAATCAATTGAAAACCGTTTCAAGGCGTTTTGGAGCCTCGGGAAAATTTTAGAATCTTCCAGCTCCGGAGAAAAGCTCACAAACAGGGCCTACATGGACGTTAGCGTCAATAATCCTCGCAAATACTCATATTGGAGATCTACTTCATCGAATGAAGCAGAATTTCTCAATATTTGAAACTTGAAATTAAAATTTTTCGACAGAAAATTTTCTTGAAAGTTTTTTTTTAAAATAACGCCCAAGGCACATGTGACGAACTGCATAGCTGAAAATTGGTAGATACCTTGTTTCCAACCTTTATACACACAAATTAACCATGCTGGTGAAAAAAATTGCATCCAAAAGCTGAAAAGTCTTTATTTTTTATATCAGGATTTTAGTAACTGATGGGTATGAAATTGATCCAATGAATTTTTCCAGCTTTCTAGGCTGGAATGAATTTATTCATTTCAAATTCATTCCATGATTTTTTTTCAACTTCTGTGGCTGAGATGAACTTTGTAATGAATTTTCATCCCCCATAAAATTATCATCACACGCTTTGTTTTACTTTTTCAGGCTGGAATGAATTCAAGATGGTAGATGGTTTTCCATTTCAAATTCATCCCATAATTTTTTCAAAGTTTTGAGACAGGGATGAAATTTAAGATGAATTTTTGCCCGAAAATTCTTACCAACATCATTTTTCTAAGCTTCTTAGGCAGTGATAAATTTTGGGAAGAAATTTCATCTCTCAAAATACACCCTACGCATTTCTCGAGTATTTTAGACAGGGATTAATTCAGGATGAATCTCGATCTCAAATTCATTCCACGATTTTTCACAACTTCTGAGCCTAGGAATTAGGATAAATTTTTTGATGAATTATCAATTATCATCTCCATAAACCATTACACAATTTGTTCGAGTATTTCATTCTAAATTCATCCCGCGATTTTTTTTCCTGACGCTGGTATGAATTTTTGGGTGGATTTTCATCTCTTAAAAACCATCCTACGAATTTTCGAGCTTTCCAGGCTGGGATTCATTAGGGTCAAATTTTCATTCCAAAGCCACCCCACGATTTTTTTCAATTTCTGAGATTATGATGAAGTTTGGAATAAATTTTCATCCCCATAAATCATTACACAAATTTTTTGAGTGTTTCATCCCACGGTTTTTTCAAACTTTTGAGGCTGGGATGAGATTGTGTGATGAATTTTCATCCCTCAAAAATCATCCCACGAAAGGTAACCCAACTCATAGAAAAATTTTGAGCCGACACAAAAATAAATCAAACGTAAGTACATCATAAAAGAACCTCCATATTCCAAATTTCAGATTCTGAAGTTCATTTTTCAATTTTTTGATAATTTTTGAGGAACATGAATTTCAAACTACCTCATCTCTCTGCAAAATATGAAAATTTGATTTAATTATTTAACGAAAAAAGTTGAAATTTAGAATAATTCGTAGTTTTGATTTCCCGAATCGATTTAAAGCATTTTGATACATTTCAGTCTCCAGAAATTTTTGGAATTTTTCAGTAGGTACTGGAGAAAAGCACATGAAATGATCTATGGGTATGATTTTTAGCTCCTATAATCGCAGATTACACATAATGGTGACCTATGTAAACAATAATTAAAGCACAAATCTTCTAAATTCGTAGCTTTTTGAGTTTAACTTAGGTAGGTAATATTTCTTGACAAAAATTTCTCCCGGAAAAATTCAAAAATACGTCTGCAGTACATTCATTGGGATGAAAATCTGAATGTTGATAAATACTTTATTCTCAACCTTCCAAAATCAATAATTAGAAGCAAGTAAATTCAAATTCACGTTCTCGTGCGAAACATTTTCTTAGAAAAGGAATTGCTGGGTAGCAGGTGCCCTATTTTCGACCTCCTGCGTTGATTGAATTTCGAGCCTCCGAAAATTTTGAAGGTAGGTATCTAGGTATCTAATGTACCATCTTTCAGCTTTCTACCCAAAGCTGAAAGTTGGTAGATACCCTGTTCTCCGCCTCTTCAATCAATTGGAGACCTATTCAAGACGTTTCGTAGCCTACAGAAAATCTTGGGATTTCCCAGTCCTGGAAAAAAGCTTATAAATGGAACCCATATGAACTTCAGCATCCATAATCATTGCGAATTACCCATATTTGTGACCAATTTGAATGATTGAAGCAGGATTTCCCAAATTTCGTAACACAAATACACAATTATACCTGGTAAAGTTCATACGGACCAATATTTTGTGCTTTTGTAGAGTTACCTATATCTATGTCTAATCGAAAAATTGAACCCTAACTCAATAAACTAAAAAAAATTTGATTGTGGTACTCTTCAAAATTCTCAAGGACCTAATTTTGCCTCTGGGTTTGAAATAATTCCAACGAAATATTCTGGGCTGTCAAACAACATGGATTGGGATAATTTATTATTTTGAAGCGGAAAAAATTCCGTCTTATTCACTAGGGGACATGATGGCGATTACGAATAAAATTTTCAAACAAATTTCAATGAAAAATTGATGGCCCTAGAGTGAAATTTCACCAAGAAATCAGTATTTTAATGTAGTTGGTAGGTAGGTATAAAAATAATCGTATGAATTTTTTAAGCTTTCCAGGCTGGGTTGAATTTGGAATGAATTTTCATCCCAAATTCATTTCACGATTTTTTTTTAACTTTTGTGGCTGGGATGAATTTTTTGATCCACTTTGAATTCATCTCACAATTTTTTCGAACTTTTGATGCTGGGATAAAAATTCGAGATGAGTTTTTACCCCAAAAATTATTACGTAATGTTTCTCTGTATAAATTTTGGGAAGAATTTTTTCCCCTCAAAAATCATTACAAGATTTTTCCAAACTTTTCAGGCTGAGATGAATTTTGGGATGCGTTTTTATCCCTCAAAAATCATCCCACGATTTTTAGAGTATTTCAGGCTGGGATGAATTTTCATCCCAAGATTTTTTTCAACTTCTAAGCCTGGGATGAATTTTGTGATGAATTGTCATCCTACATAAATCATCACACAATTTGTTCAAGTTTTTCAGGCTGGGATAAAGTTGGGATGGCTTTTCACATCAAATTGTTCATCCCATGATTTTTTCGAGCTTTTGAGGCTGGGATGAAATTTGAGATGAATTTTTATCCCCCCGCATCATTACATATTTCCAAGCTTTTTAGGCTGGGATGAATTTTAGGATAAGTTTTTACCTCTTATAAAATCAGTACCTACATGATGTTTTCAAGCTTTCTAGACTGGGATAAATTTTCATTTCATAGGAATCATCCCATGATTTATTTATTCCTGATGCTAAGATAAATTTTCATCTCTTAAAAATTATTCCACAAATGTTTCGAGCTGTCCAGGCTGGGATTAATTTGGTTTGAATTTTCATCCCAAATCCATACTATGATTTTTTCAATTTCTGAGACTGGAATTAAGTTTGGGATGAATTTTCATCCCCCATGAATCATTACACGATTTTTTCGAACTTCTGAGGCTAGGAAGGATTGCGTGAAGAATTTTCATCCTATCAAAATAAATCAAGCGTAAACATATCATAAAAGAACCTCCATATCCTAATTTTTAGGTCCTGAAGTTCATTTCTCAAATTTTTGCGAATTTTTGAAATGCATAAATTTTAAAACTATTTCATCGCTCTGCAAAATATGAAAATTTGATCCAAGTACCTAATGAAAGAGCTTAAAATTTGACGTATTCCTTTTTCTTGACCTCCTGAATGTATTAGAAATGGTTTTGATACGTTTCAGCATCTCCAGAAATTTTTGAGATTTTCCAGCATAAGAGAAAAACTCATAAAAATGATCTATATGAATTTTAGCACCTATAATTGTAGATTACTCATAATGGTGAACCATTTTTGATCAATTAAAGCGCAATTCTCTTAAATTCGTAGCTTTGAGCTCAAGTCCATATTTTTTTAGAAAAATTTCTCATGGAAAAAATTTAAAAACACGCCTATCACCCAGTTGAATGAAAAACTGAACGTAGATAAATACCATATTTTTAGCCTCCCAAATCAATAGCACTGGAAAAAAATGTGTGAAAATTGTCCATATCAACTTCACCACCCATAATTGCGCATTACTCATATTGGTGACTATTTAATTGATTAGAGCACAATTTATTTTCTGACATATTTTAACTCAGTTGAGTTCAGATTTACATTGTCTGACAGAAAATGTTCTGGGGAAAGGAGCTGCTAGGTAGTAGGTGCCCTATTTTCGATCTCTTTGTTTAATTGAATTTTAGAGCCTCCAAAAATTTTGAAAGCATCGAGCTATCTATCATCTTTCAACTTTCTACTTCGATGTTTTACAGTGTCGATATAATTCCAATAAAATTTTTTTCAAAAAGAATAAATTTGAACTCAAGGTTGTTACAGATTTCGGAAAATTGTATTTTAATTGATCAAATAAGACATAGAAATGGATAATCCGCAATAACGGCTGCTAAAGTTCATATGGAACATTTTTTTTGAATTTTCTCCAGCGCTAGAAAATTCAAAAATTTTGTTGAATGGGTCGTTTAACCATAAATTCGAAAATCAACCTCTAAGGTGAGAGTGGGGCTTCAAAATTTAAAACTGCTCCGCCAACAATTTTCAACTTTGGTCCTACCCATTCTTTGAGGCCCTGCCTTTCATGTTTGAGGTGGAAAGGGTCTCATAAATGGACAAAGATCCCTTACTTACAGGATATTATTCTGTATTTTCTTCAACATCTTATCACAAAATTGTGCTTTTAGCCTAGTAAAAAAAATTAGAGATCGAATTGAAAATATCAAAAAAATTCAATTTGATTTCCAAAAAAATTCCAAACAGGCATGTAAACACGATTTTTAATTCTCCTTAACCCTCTTTTGAAATCATCTTGACTTCCAAACCCAATTGAACCTTTGTGGAATAGAGGGTGAACCAAAATTTTGATTTTGGGTGCAAAAGTGTACTCTTGGAAGAGTAAATTTGTATCAAAATTGAAAATGTTTTTGTTTCATCGAGAGAAATATTGAAATCTATTATTTTGACTCTTATGGATCTTTTTATGGGAGCATTTTTGCCCTAAACTTGAAAGTCCACTTTCTAGGGTGAAAACGAAACTTCAAAATTGAAAACTACTCAGCCAAAAATTTTCAATTTTGATCACACCTGTTCCTTGAGAACCAACTTTCATGTTTGGTAGATAAATGGTTTCATAAATAAATTCAGAAAGATAGAAAACATGGAATTTGATATGTATTTTACCCGATAAATTTGAAATACCTACCTCATCCCTCCAAGGACATAATTTCGCAAAGGGTAAACAATTAAAAAAAGGATTTTGGGTTGTCAAACAACATGGATTTAGATACGTGGCTCAATAATTTTGAAAATCTCTCATTTTTGGTTTCAACTCTCCATTCTCTCCATTCTTTCGCACTGACTTTTCAAGTTTAGGGCCAAACAAAAAGATCCATAAATGATTTCAAGAGCCTAAAAAAAGAGGGACCAGAACGGAGCCGGAGGGAGGAGGGTCCTCTGCGGACAATTTTTTCGGAGCCAGAGCAGGAGGAATTTTTTTTAAAACCCTGAGCGTGAGCTTGAGGGACTTTGATCAAAAATTTCAGAGTTGAAGCCGGAGAGAGGTGGGCCTCCTCCAGATGCCAATCCGGAGCAAAGGCGGCGAAAGGAGGGGCCTCTCAGACGACTTTTTTTGGAACCAGAGCCACTTTAAAAAATCCCGGACCTGAAGCCGGAGCCCGAATGGGACCTGACACCCCCTCCCTCCAATTTTTTTGGATGACGTATTTTTTTGAGCTTTCGTCTTACACGAAATAACGCATATTTACACTGTATAATCTCCGCATTAACCGAATAGCATATCCACCGAGAACGGACGTATAGCTACTAACGGTACCAACGCAGCTAGTTACCGGAGTCGAAGCTCTCTCAACTAGCTACGCAGTGTTGCCTGAGCGGCAAGGGCCAAACTACCTCTCACATTTGCCCCTTTGAGGTTCCCTTCGGGGGCGACCTCCGGTCACCTCGCTGGGAAGAACAAACATGATCGGTAGCCGGTCCTCACCGGCCTAGGACGCACACTGCGCTTCTGCCCCTTTGAGCTTGTCTGCGAGGTACCTTAGCTTCCCATGGATCTCAAGGATCTCTTTATGGGAGCCATAGCTATCGTCCATTCATTTCATCTCGTATACTTCATCTCTACACAGCT
>JAVBJF010001540.1:0-12346 GCA_033439095.1 Pseudococcus viburni | reverse complement strand
TAATTATATTGTTTCAAATAGGGCCATGATACGACAAATCAGCGACATCATTTGCTTGTATTCTTTAGCAACCCATCAAGATGTTCAAGTAAGTTTCCACGAGTCGAAAAATCAAAAGCACGATCTGAACTTAATAGACTAATTAAATTTTTTTTCTTATTTACAGGAAAAGCATTAAAAGAAATACGAGAAACCATATTGAACGAGGACGGAGAACCCACTTACAATGATTTCTCAATTTGAAATACCGGAAAACGTCATTAAAGAATCAATGCGATTATACTCCCTGTACCGTTTATATCGAGAAAAATCGACGAAGATATCCCAATACCAAGTAAATCAACATTTGAGTAGATAAATAAACACCATTCCTCAAAAACCGATTCATCTAACTTTTTAATTTCAGGTGGTTATGTGTTGCCAGCCGGAGCAGCTGTTGAAATGAGTATATTTCTGACTCATCGTAACGATAAGTATTTCGAAGAACCGAAAAAATTTATCCCCGAGAGATTCGAAGAGAGAGACAGCAAAAGGAACCCATATGCTTATATTCCTTTCAGCGCAGGACCACGAAATTGTATTGGTGAGTCGATTATTTTTTTTTTTGTTTAATCGAGTTTCCAATTTTTTAAAAATCAAATACCTATTAAACATTTTTATCTGATTTTTAGGTCAAAAATTCGCAATGTTGGAGATGAGAATTATAATAGCCATGTTATTATTGAAATATCAGTTTTTGGTTGATGAAAATGCTGACCCTGTGATAATTGAAAGCGCTTTAGTATTAAGAACTAGAAATAAATTACCAGTTAAAATTAGAAGACGAAAATTTTCAATAGACTAGAATAATTTATCTTAATTTTTATTATTTTTGACATGGATATTAGGGTGACAATGAAAAGCATAGGTAAATTTTTTTTCTAATTTTGAAATTGCTAACCCTCCAAAAATATTCATTTGTATGAAAAAAAATTATTCCCGAAATTTCACTTCTCTCAGTTGAGGTTAAACCGTGCCGCCCGGTACTCAAAGTTGAGGACGCGACGCCCGAGCGCGTTCGATGCTACCCCACCACCGTACGCGGTGATGAAGTTTTTTATGTGCGGGCTACGTTAAAAAAATGTTCTTACGTCGTTATAGGGGTCAGGGGAGTGGTAGGTGTTAAAATATTACTCAATAAGGAATCGTTCTAGGTTATATAGAGTATATACCCAGCCTGTTTAGAAATTTTTTTGTGACTTTATGACCGTTGAAAAAACTTGTAACAAATACCTTCGATAAATGATCGGTGGCATGATAAATAAATCTTATGTGCATACAAAAAAATGTACTAAACTGGTATTGGTGTGAACTGAACACATAAAGTTTTTTCAGTGGATGTGGCTTGAAAAGACGAACTCAACAAGCCCAAGAATATAATATTCGGAAAAATGCGCATTGTAGTTTTTTATCAGGCCACCGACGATATCAATTTCTGATTTGTTTGTAATTTGGGGGAAAGGAACTCGTAAAAAAAAAATCGAGAGAAATTAGAAGACTCGACTTTATTTTAGTTCTGGAACAAGTACGAGTTTTGAAAAAATTTATAATTTAAAATAACATTCAAGTAATTGAAATTTTTTCACCAAAAATTCATTATTGGAACTTGCTCAACATCAGATCATGAAAATTTCACCTCGATCGAAAAAATGTGTCATCACTTTGGAGACTTCTAGTTCCATCCTTCTTCGAGGTAGAGGACTCAGATTTCGTTTTGGATTTGTCATTATTCTGAGGGCCAGTCTATAAAACAGGGGATCGAATTTTGAGGACCACTGACATAATAATATTTTATTAAACTTGAAAAATTTGGAAAAATATTAATGAATTGATTTTATGAGGTACTTACCTAATTATTTTATATGTTATGGTTGAAGGATTTCGGAGGTGTTTTTTTTTTATTTTCTGGAATCTGACAAAATATGAAAAATAGGTTGGAAAACGTAAAAAAATATTTTCCTCGAGACCGTCTGGAAGCTGTATGCGAGCAGCTTGAGGCACCCAAGATAAGTAATCAGTCTGGGGTGATCTTCAAACCCTCTACAAAAAAATTCCATATACTTAGATATTCAATATCCTCACAAAAGTCAAAAAGTCTCAGATTACCAATACCTATGTCAATTTTTTTGCCTTCTAATATGTGAAAAAATATCGAAAAGTTTGTAGAAATGTAAAATTTGATTTTTACTGTTTTTCAATTAATTAAAATTGCTAAGAAATTTTGAAAATTGAAAAAAATGGCTTCAAATCTGTCATTTCAACAAAAATTCATCTCTATACCATTATGTAATTTACATTTCTGAAGTAATTTTGCAATATTATGGGCTGATAGACCTAGTAGTCTGAACCCAATATGAAGAAAAAAAAGTTGTTTAATGTAAGATAATTTTTGAATTCATAAATAATGGTTTCGCAAAGAAAATCCCTGAAGAATATCCATGATTTTAGAATTTTTTGCTCCGAAGCAAATTTTGTGTAATTTTATCTACGAGGTCCCCCACTCAAAGTTCACAAATTTTCGTCAAAACCTGACGAATACTTTTTTTTCAACCCACCTGAGATATTTACATATTATTTCGATGATTTTTTTTTAATGTCAGAAATTAACGATGATGGAAATTAAAATGACTCTGATTACATTAATACGAAATTACCATGTAATTGCAACGGAAAGTTTATATTCGTTGGAGTTGACCAGTGAATTAATTCTCAGTTCCAAACAAGGAATACCGATCAAGTTGAAAAAACGCTTCGTGTAATTTTTTAAAAATATAACACCTTTGCAATTCCTTTTTACTGTCTAATTTTACATTTTCCAATAAAATCACTGTTTTTTTATTTTTATTTTATTGCTTATACTTACCTAAAACAGAAAGTTCAGATTGATTCAACATTACTAAATATTATTAAAAAAAAATTATATTGCATCAGTATAGTTTAGGAAGCAAATTCCAGACGAATTATCTGTACTTGGAAATTCGATGCATCTGATTCATCAATTAATGTAACAAATTTTTTATTTCTCGCTCAAGATCCTATAAATATTGCACCATTAAATGTATTAGTATTGGTTGTTTATTTCCTATACTAATTTTTTCCAAAGCTCAAGAACCTCTGAAGCTTGGAACTTTTTACCTAATACGAAACGAGGTCTAGGATCAAATTAGCAAAATGAAAAATTATAAAAATTGTCAAGCTTTTTACCTATAATTTTTGTTTTTCTCAAATAGTCAGAAAAACCATTTTTGAAATTGAAATTGAAATTTTCTTTCATTTTGTCAAGATATAATTGACGGACGGTACATTTCAAGCTTTCTAATCCCCAAATCTTTAAAGCTGTTTGCAAACGTTTTTAGATAACAAATGTTAAGATACGAATAGCCAGATTACGTACACTTAAAAATTCACGACCTTGTAAAATGAAATTCGTAAAAAACTTGTCCTCGATGTTCTTTATTTTTTACTCAGTAATTCTGATCGGTTTTGTCTTCGTGTATGTTCGAATAATTAATTTAAAATGTGGCTATTTGTTGTTGTAATTTTTCTAGTATTTTTGTTTATTTATAAGAAAACTTCGCCTCCATCGAGAATATTTGAGTTTGCTCAAAAGATTCCAGGTCCCAAGTGGTATCCTATTATTGGCAGCACCAGAGTATTTTCTCAGGGAAAATGTTAGTAAAGCTATAAATGACGATATTACGAGTAAATAGGTATTTTCATGTAGAGCTGACGAGAATGAGTGAAAGCTCCACGCCGGAGTGTAAAAACTTGCATTCTTCCCCCTTTTTTTTTGAAAAATTTATACTTCATAAAATTTTTAGCACTTTTCGTCTTTTACTGTGACATTGCGTCCAAAACATCAAAAATCGCGCTTAATTTATGATTTTAAAAAAAATGAAACAGCAAGAGGATAATTTGTTACGTTCATATCACACCTTTTCCAAATAAAATTTAAAATTTGAGCATGTTAATTTGAACATTATTATTCTTGAATTGGTTAAATTTTTTTTTAGAGCTTACTTACTTAATACAGCTGAAATAATTTTTAAAATATAGCAAATAAAAAATTGTACAAAGTACAAAGGACGTTCCATAATTCCGGGCTGTTCGTGCAAACTCGCGTTGTATGTTAGCTAGACGAATGGCAACGTGCTCGTTGGAAAAATAAAACATTTAGCTTTCCAGAGGTACCTATACAGGGTGTTCCAAGAATCATATTTTTTTGGATATAACAGGGTCATAGTTTGAGAATAGTTTGAAGGTGCAAGTGCAGATTCTAAAGAAATTACCTAAACAATTTTTTCAGCCATGGGAATGGATAGTACCTTAAAAATTGAACAATTTTTTTTTATGACTTTTTGTCTAACTTAAAAATTGAAAGGGCTACAAAAAATGGTTCAAAAAAATTCTAAAAATTAAACCAATCCAGGAATGGATATTACGTTGAAAACTGAACAAATTTTGTTCTGAAGACTTCTTGCCTAACATCGAAAATGAAGGGGCTACAGGTTACTCAAAGTAGACGAGCTTCGAAAAATTTTCTCATTTTGAATGACCTTTGGCCCCTTCATTTTTGATGTTTGGGCAAAAAGTCTTCAGAACAAAATTTCTTCAATTTTCAATTTTTTTAGGATTTTTTTGAACAATTTTTTTATGTTACTTTCAATTTTAAAGTTGGGAAAAAATTCACGAAATGAAAATTTGTTCATATTTCAAAGTACTATCCATTCTCATGGTTTAAAAAAATTTTAACGCAATTTTTTTAGAACCAGCATTTTCTGCTTTAATTTCCAAAATCGGCAACACGTTAATCTCAAGTTTTTGCAGTAGTACCAAGTTATATCCAAAAAAAGAAGTTGGGAAGTTGATTCATGGGACACCCTGTGTTTATGATCGCGGTAGCTATCGAAATGACGGACAAAAGCGTACCGTCAACTGCAAAAATCATGCTCACCGTTTTTTGGCAATTGTCCCCTGAGAATTTCTTTAGAAAGGGTCAGTGATGAGCTTGATTATTTTCAATGAAAAAATGATAATCAATGAATCAGCGAAAACGCAGAAAAAAATTGTAAACAACCAAAACGCAAACGCAAAACCCCTCTTGAAATCAGCGATTAGTTGATGACTTACTTTTGATCCATTTTAGCCAATTTAGAAGTAGCCACAGAACTGTACGAACAATTTGGTCCAATTTTTCATCTTTGGATAGGAAAAAGAGTGATATTTGTTCTCTGTGATCCAGATGATATTGAAGTAGGTATTGGTAATCTATTGTCTTTCAACATGTTTTTTTTTAAACAAAATATGTCAGTGTGGATATAGAAACCACCCTTACATATCAAAAATTGGTTTTTGAGTTGACACTGATTTTGGGCTTTTCAGAAGGAATAGGTAGAATCAAGGGGAACCTCAACATAAAAATCAATTTTTGACCCCTATTAAGGGTGGTTTATATATTCAGGTTCACATATCAATTAACGGAAAATTCTACAGGTTTTCTTATCAAGTACAAAACATCTGGAAAAATCATTAGTATACCGAATGTTGGATACTTGGCTTGGTACTACGAATTTGTTGACAAGTAATGGTGAGTAATTATTTTTACATCGTACTGCACTGATTAGGTTGAAATTGAACCCCACTTTCCCAACAGCACAATCGATCTGACTTTGAAATTACATACCATTTTTTTCAGCGGATATTTGGCGAGTTCATCGTAAATTACTGACACCATCGTTTCATTTCAAAATTGTCGAAAAAGCAGTCCCGATGATATTCCGAAATGCTAAAATACTGTGCGATAAATTGGAATCAGAAATCGATCGATCAGAGTTCAACGTTGAAAAATATATTGAAAAATCTACTCTGGATATTATCGGAGGTACTTAACTTACCTAGACCTACCTATAAAATGCTAAATCTGCGTCGAGGAGAGAGGAGGAAAGGGGAAGGGAGCTTCCACCGGTTTCCACCAGATCAGAGTTTTCTTTAGAAGGCTCATGAGTCATGAGTGGTCGCTAGGGATAAAAAAGCTTTCCTCATCACTGCGAGTGCCCTCAAATGAAAAATTTGGCTTGATCACCTCATATCGGCGTTCAAAAGATTTTTTTTTTGCCCCGGAATTTTTTCCTCTCAGCCTCAATATTCCCTGCTCGGCCCTGATGTATGCATTTTAAAACAAGAACAGGCCGGGACGGACGAAGCGAAGTTAGTCAACAGAGGAGGGGCAAAAATTTTTTAATTTCGGACCAAAAAAGATTTTTTCACAACTTTTTCAATCCAGAGCATAATTTTTTTTCATTTTCCAAGTAAAACTTTCACTTTTTCAATTATGAAACGCTGTCTTCTTTTCTCCCTCATTCCTGTTCGGCTCAACTTTGCAAATGAATGAAAATTATGAGTACATTTTTATAAAATGTTTTGCATCCATTTTACAGAAATCGCCATGGGAATTAAATTAGATACACAATCGTCTGTGAACGACAGTTATTTGGATAGCATGAAAGTGTACGTATCTGCCATTCAATTTTTGATTTCTTATACACAAAGTTCATTAACAAAAAATTATACGTTTGTCGGTAGTTTATCAAAATCACTGGCCACTCGGTTCCTATCTCCTTGGTTACAGTCCGAGACCATTTTTAAACTTTCTAAAACCGGACGCGATTATTATAATAATCTGAAAGTGATTAAAGATCAAGGTCAAAAGGTACCTACCTAATTTTTTACCCGAAAATTTACCATTTTTTACTCTAGTTGTATTATGCATTTTTTTTTAATTTTTGAAAATGTTTTCTCACGTGACAGGTGATTCAGCAAAGAAAAAAATTGCTGCGAGAAAATCATCAAGTGTTTAATGAAGAAGAAGACGACAACGGTTAGTATGAAATTGAAAAAATGGTAACGGTCAGTAGCATAAATACGGAGGGGGTGGGAGACAAACCTCCCCCCCCAGAAGCCCTTCAAAAACGAATTTTTTATTCGAAAATTATTTTGTGAGATTAAAACCATATTTTTTCGACAACAATAACGTACAGTATGACACAAAAGTCTTGTAAATGGTAAACACTTCTCAATATCTCAGACCTGAGAAGAGATACCGAGACGGTTCAAACGGCAATGTATGTATTCTTGACGACGAGGTCATTGAAGATCGATAATCAGACTTCTAGTGTTTCTTATAGGGTGTCCACAAATTGAGAAACCGGTTTGGGTCAAAAAATGGGGGTCCGATTTTTTTATTGAAATAAAGTCTACACTCTAACGCGATTAAAAAGTTATGTTTTTTTGGAACCGATTCAGCAGTTTCGAACCAGTTGTCAATAATATCCAAAAAAGTGGAGATATGAAAAAAGTTTGAAACAAAAGTGGTAGAGAATTAAAAAACAATTATTATTTGTTCCATAATTTTTTTCTCATATTGCAATGGAAAGAAGTTATGGTACAAAGAACTCGAGTATAATTTTATCATTTTTAACCCATCACTCTTCTCCATTGCTGGACGTAAAAAAAGTTACAGAACATGAAATGTTTAGTTTTCAATTCTCTACAACTTTTATTTCAAACTTTTTTTAATATCTCCACTTTTTTGAAACTGGTGGAAGATGAACCCGTGTAATTTTTCAAGTTTCTTGGGTGTTTTTTTTTCCAATTCGATAACCCGGTTATCAAAAAGTGGAGATATCAAAGAAAGTTGGAAATAAAAGCTGTAGAGAATTGAAAACTAAACATTTCACGTTCTGTAATTTTTTTTCATCTATCAATAGAGAAGAGTTATGGCTTGAAAGAAAAAAAATTATACTCTACTCGTCAAACCTTTTCTACGACAACTTCTTTCCACTGCAAGATGGGGAAAAAAATTATGGAACAAATAATGATTGTTTTTTAATTCTCTACAACTTTTGTTTCAATTTTTTTTTCGTATCTCCACTTTTTTGGATATTATTGACAACTGGTTCGAAACTGCTGAACCAGTTCCAAAAAAACATATCGCATTTCAATCGCGTCAGTGTGTACTGTGTAGACTTTATTTCAATAAAAAAATCGTACTCCCATTTTTTGACCCAAACCGGTTTCTCAATTTGTGGACACCCTATAGGAAAGACTAGAAGTTTGATTATCGATCTTCGAATGTCCTCGTCGCCAAGAATACGTTGCCGTTTGAACCGTCTCGGTACCTAGTGTTTAACGTTGACAAGACATCAGTGTCATACTGTATATTCAGCAAAAAAATTTTGCCCTCGATTCGCTCGGCCTGAGTTTGCTATTTTCCTTATGTTTTGAAAATTGAGACTACCTATTTATCAAAAATCGAAATCAAGGAGATTAGAGCTAAAGACGATCATTTTTGGAAAAAAACGTTTTTACTCTTCAATGCAAAATAAATATCTAGTTGGGTTGCATTACACCTTGAAAAATTCGAAATTAATGTCGCAGAATGTACTAAGTAAATAAGTAGGTATCCAACTGATAAAGACATCATTTAATTTTCTTTTTTGCTTTCAGGCAGGAAAAAATTAATGCCATTTTTAGATTTCATCTTGACTCAAGCGAATTTCGACGACAGTGAAATTGAAAACGAAGTGCAGACGTTTATGTTCGCGGTACGTGAGCTTAATTTGAAAATTACATGTACCTAACTACCTACGTACTAATACTTACCTATACTTACGAATTTGGTCCTTCGAGATTTGAGAAAACACTTCGAAAATTGAGCCAAAAAGTTTCGATGGGCTAGAGTAGACCAAAACGTTAGAAAATACGTTGGGTTTTCCCCGGACTTTTGTATTTTTAAAAAAATGGCCATTTTTGAGGGCAGCGGTTCAAAAAATCTTGAAAACAGAAATTTTTACTCAAAATGAAAATTTTATTCAAAAAATGGATTTTTTTTAAAAAAATACCAATTTTTACTATAAATTGTTTTATTTTACTACCTATGTATGTATTTACCTACTTGCTGGTTGAGAATCATTTAGGTAACTGGTTTAAAAAATTGAACTTAAAAAAATTAACGGATTTAGAACTTTACAACATTTGTTTGAAATTTGATTTTCATGTCTCCATTTTTTATTACCCACTTTGAGTAAACCGGTCTACAACTGGTTTAGAATCGTCGAACCTGTTCAAAAGAAAGGTTGATATCTAAACTTGATTAGTTTTTGGTGCCGTACGTGTATGATTTTCATCCAAACCTTTTTTTCGCCATAATTTTTATTTTCCAATAAATTATTAGTAACCAGTTGAAACCCACAAAACCGGTTTCAAAAAATCATATTTTATAAAAATCGGAGTTAAAAGCGTCCATCTTCCTTCGAATTTTCTAATAAGTGAAAATATTTTTTGTGATTTTTGGAAACCCTGCGTAAATAGAGCAAACAAATTTGTGCCTCCTTCGAAAGTTTTCATCGAAATAAAATAAAAACTGTTTGAACAACTAAAAAATTACACTTACAGAGCGGAAATTAATGAACATACCTACTAGAGTGAAGATAAATGTATTTAGTTGAATAACTGACCCCATTCATTATTTTCCTTCCCGATTATATTGTTTCAAATAGGGCCATGATACGACCAAATCAGCGATATCATTTTGCTTATATTCTTTAGCAACCCATCAAGATATTCAAGTAAGTTCTCACGAGTCAAACAATTAAAACCACATTTCCTAACCTTTATAGACTGATTTTAAAATTACAGGAAAAGGCAGTAAGAGAAATACGAGAAACTTTATTGAACGTGGACGGAGAACCCACTTATAATGATTTTCTTAATTTGAAATATCTGGAAAACGTCATTAAGGAATCATTGCGATTATATCCCTCTGGACCATTTATATCGAGACAAATCAATGAAGACGTTCACCTACCAAGTAAATCAACCTTTGAGTAGAAAAATCAACATCAGTTCCAAAAAAATTGAATCATCTCTGTTTAATTTCAGGTGGTTATGTGTTGCCAGCCGGAGCAGCCGTTGATATTTGTATATTTCTAACTCATCGTAACGATAAGTATTTCGAAGAACCGAAAAAATTTATCCCCGAGAGATTCGAAGAGAGAGACAGCAAAAGGAACCCTTATGCTTATATTCCTTTCAGCGCAGGACCACGAAATTGTATTGGTGAGTCAATTAATTTTTTGTATGTTTTGATCGAGTTACCAATTTTCCTACATTAAATAGGTACCTATTAAACATTTTTATCTGATTTTTTAGGTCAAAAATTCGCAATGTTGGAGATGAGAATTATAATAGCTATGTTATTATTGAAATATCAGTTTTTAGTTGATGAAAATGCTGACCCTGTTATAATCGAAAGCGCTTTAGTATTAAGAACTAGAAATAAATTACCAGTTAAAATTAAAAAACGAAAATTTTTATAGAGTAAGTAGACTAATTTATCTTCATTTTCATAATTTTGACATGGATATGTCTTAGGGGCTCGGGGAATAAAATGTTGCAGGGTGTAACGTTTTTCGGTAATGTAACATTTTTAGATCCAGACATCGGTACATACCTAATAACATTACATATTTTTGAAAAAACTTGGATCGATGACGTATGAAATGCATTGAAATTTTCATAAAAAGTTATAAAATTTGATTTTAAAAACGTGGTTAAAATTCGTAATATTGGCAACACTGTTTGTTTCTGTCTGTAAATTGTAACATAATGTAAAAATGTCTAACGTAAGATACCTACATTTAAAAAAAAAAAATCAAGTGTAAGTATTTTGAAGTAAAAGCAAATACATAATTAGAAAGTCACTTTCTTAAATATTCTATGCAAATAAGAACTTATAACACCTGTGCCACTTCTTAATACCATATTTATGAAAATGATTCAAATTTTGAATTTAGTGTTTTTACAGTAGTAAAAGAAAATTAGGTGGAGGGGGAGGGGGTGAACTCAAAATTTATCAAAAAACTATGAAAGTTCGACCCCCTCCCCCCCTCCATGAGAAGTTTCTGGCTACGTTACTGCAGTCTGCAGCGATCTTCAAACCTTTAAAATGGTCAATTATTGCTAAAAAAAAAAAATCAAATAAGTATCTATTCAATATTCTTATGAGTCGAATAGTTACATATAGGCATTTCAAAGGTTACCGGTGTGAAAAGTTACGGAAATGTAAAATTTGATTGTTATTGCTTTTCAATTCAGTAAGTACCTAATTAAAATTGCTGACAAGGAAGGTAGCCCAACTCAAAGTAAAATTTTGAGTCCAAACAAAAAAAAATCGAAAGTACATCATAAAAGGACCCCGTATCCAAAATTTCAAGTTCTGAAGTTCATTTCTCGATTTTTGGCGAATTTTTGAAATTTCAAAATTACCTCCGCCCTGCGAAGTATGAAAATTTGATCTAATTAATCAACGAATAAAGCTGGAATTTGGTATATACTCTATTTTCGACCTCCCGAATCGATTGGAAGCGATTTCGAAACGTTTAGGAGCCACCAGAAAATTTTGGAATTTTCCAGAGCTGGAGAAAAGCCCATAAAAATGGCCCATATGCACTTCAGCACCCGTAATCGCGGATTATCCATATTGGTGAACTATTTATTCGATTGAAACACAATTTTCTAAAATTTGTAACTTTGAGTTCAAATTCGCATTTTTGGGCAAGAAAATTTTGTAGAAAAAAAAGCGGGTTTTTTCCAGCGCTGGAAAATTTCAAATTTTTCTGGTACACTGAGAAAAAAAAGTGTGGCGATATTGACCACAATTGTGGAAAAACTTATCCAGTCCGAGTTTATGATGCTTTTCACCACAACTGTGGTACTTTTTATCACAGTTGTGGCAAAAAAAGTACCACAACTGTGGTAAAAAGCATCATAAACTCGGACTGGATAGTTTTTCCACAATTTGTAGTCCATTTTACCACACATTTTTCTCAGTGTAGCTCCGAAAAGTCTCGAAACCACTTCCCATCGATTCGGAGAGGTCGGAAATAGGGTATATACCAAGTTTCAAACTTTTTCCCTCGATGTATGCGCATTAGGCGAATTTTTTAATTTTTTATATTCGGGAGGTCGAAAATAGGGTAGTAGTGGGAATATGCCGATTCTCCCGCAGGATCTAGTCCATGGACTATACCTGGACCTAGTCCATGGACTAGATCCAGGTATAGTCCATCGGCTGGATGGACTAGATCCAGGTATAGTCCATTGGCTGGATGGACTAGATCCAGGTATAGTCCATTGGCCGGATCCAGAAAATCCATCGACTTTTTTTCCCGACTTCGAATTAGTCATTCTGGTAAAAAAAGGAGCGAAATATTCGTTTCTACAGGGGAATCTCGTAAACGAATTTTTC